>WOGR01005030.1:0-14169 GCA_015342045.1 Leptinotarsa lineolata | reverse complement strand
GCTCACGTGGGAATGCCTCTGGACTTTGGTTAGATATGGAACCTCCTTCACCCAGTACACGGTTTCTCGAGATCATGCGAAACAATGAAACGAATCAGATATAATCCTTAGAATCTGAATACTCTATCCTGAATTTTAGTATAGAAATTATTTACATACAAGGTAATGAAGCTTCAAAATTATGTAAAATTAAGGAAATAATAGTTTATATTATTTCAGCACTAAACTGAAAATTGTTGAGAACAAATTGACAATTTATCCAGAAAAATATCAAAAAGATATACTCAATTAGATGTCAATTGGTAACCATCTTTGATAGCTTGTCAATATGCTTTAGAGGTACTGAAAAAATATATATATTGACTTCAATCAATGAAGGGTGGCGAATCCTTCTAACAAAAAGAATGCCGGATAAGTTTTCAAGTAACATGCATACAACCAGAAAGAATGATAACTAGTTGACCTGGTAATTAATGTAGGGATTGACTATTATCAGATCCATCTCAAACAAAATTGAAAAAAAAATTAATTTGACGAGTGCAGTACTTGGTGAACCAATCAGGCCAGAGAAACAAATTTGCATTCATTCCTCAAAGAGACATTAATTCGACCACAAAAAGATCAGACAGAAAATAAATGCTTACTGAAAAGGTACTGTCACCAAGTAATCACTGCTCAACTTCAACTCTCCCGTCTTGTCCTTCCAAAACTTCTGATAAGATAACCCCGCTGCAGCAACAGGTAGCTCGAAAATGGTATTTCACGGGTATCTGAAATTTTACTCAGAGTAAATATTGGTTTCATAAATAACGAAAATACCTCAAGGAGAATAACGGAAATACCCCAAGGAACAGGTGATTCCGTCAATTATGAATATGAATCTCATCAAATTTACTATCAATAGATATCCAGAAAAGGGAACAAAAGGTCAACGTACCAGATATCAACCGTTCTAGCCAAGCACATGCAGGAAAAGAGAAGGATTTAAATCGATCGTTTTCTCGTCGAAACACGAAACGATTCGGTTGCGTCTGTCAGACAGCGGCAGCAGTACTATTAGTGTTATAGATAACATTATGAATATTTTAATGTAACGAAATATTCGTTACAATGTTTAAACAAATCAATCGCTGTGTTTGATATAATTCGTGGATGGTTGTTGCTTGGAGAACCTTCAGTCCCCATGCAATGGATCCGTACGTTGACATAGTAGTGTAGATCCAGGTGACCGCACAGGGTGAAAGACCCCATGTGCCTTCCTCTGTCCTACGACATTGCTCATGAGCCTTCTTCTTATTTCATAGATGTCGAATCATATCAGACAATGGAATTCCGAAATAGTAAAATTCACCATGAATTATTGTCAATAACTTTCGAACAAACGATAACAAGCTATCCCTACGCCTGTTTCGCCTTACCTGCTGCGTTCGAGACTAAAAACTTTTCAGAGTTTGGCTAGTCATAAGAATGGAAAAATGACCAGGCAGAATTTTCCTGTGACTGACATACCGTAATCTAATCAGTATTTATACTGCAGAGGGGTACTTTGTCTTCGAATAGATATAAATGTCTCTAGAGACATGAATTCGTTGGTCAAGAAGTTAGCGAAGACTTCACCAAGTTTCATCCTATGTCTCCACTAACTGAGCTTTCAAATAAGTTTGACAAGTTTGAAATAGATCACTTCTGACTCAACTCGATAAAATATCCCATTCTCCTTAGGGCTGCCCTGAAGAGCTTTCAGAAACGATTGAAGTTACATATTCTTTAACACTATTCATGTCAGACAGATGATAATATTCAAGATTTCCTACAAGTTGATTGATGGTGTTGATTTCTCGAATGATATCTCTTCGCTTGGCATATATCATCTCATCAATGTGAAAATAGATAGAATGAATTAATTTTGTTACTTATGTATTTGCTCACCTATCACTTTGGTAATTATTCACAGTTTTGGTGTTCCACAATATTTGTTGTCTGAATGAAACAACTGATTACTGTAAGCGGAATTAAATGGATATGATATCACTACTTCATACACAAACAGAATATTATCAATTAGATAATGAACAGACATGAGCTGAAAAGTCCATAAACAATTTAATTAATTTCAAAATACTCTATACCCTGCGATATATTCGAGTTAATTGAACGGGTGATTGATAAAATAAAACGGGCAATAGCATACAAAAAAGTCAACCAGCCTGGCGGATTATCACTCGTACATTAACAAAAAATGTTAATAAATCATGAATTCGGAGTTGTTGATTCGTCCAAATGCCAAGCCCGAATCAAAGTAAGTAAAATGGATTTCATGTCACCACTTCCGTCAATAGATATATTTATATCCTCTAATGTGAGTCCAGTGTATTCATTTATTTTCGGCAAACTACAGTATACAGGTGCGGATTTTGAGCTCCATCGATTATTTTTTCAATCAACTTTTTATGTACTGCATTCATTCTCATCGATTTGGCATTTTCTGCTATTTATAGAATGAAGTTTATAACTGGATTGTTATCGTTAGAAAAGAAGAGTATAATCCTTACTATTTGCCTAGATCTCTCTGAAGCATTTGACACTGTGTGTTGGGGAAAACTTTTTCAAAACCTTCAGCAATATGGAATCAAACAAAATGCCTCATCAACACAAGTACTGACGCATTTTTACTTCTTTTGAATGACAAATCTATCGGTCAACGAAGTATAAATTACTTTGCTCTTGGAATATAGGTATGCTCACTTCATAACCAAGCGTGCCCAAAAATATATCGTACTAAAACAAGTTAAAAAAAAGGATAAGAAAGTACATTGTCATTGATAAACTGATGATTATTATATTATCGACCAAAGATTTACTACCAGAAAATTGATGTAATGATTTTGTTCGAATAGATAAATTGATAAAAAAAGCGAGTGTGTTTTAGACCACACTACTGAAATAAAACTTCAGTGATTGCTGTGTTCCTGAGACCAAGACAAAAGGCTTATGGTATGAGAAATAAAGTACATATGTTTTCGAAAGAAAACTAGAAAGGTATCTAGAGAAAACTGCATCGGTTATTGTTCCATGTCTTGTGGTAGGCTCATTTCAATTATTATTCATTTATAGTTCTAATTTATCCTGTAGAAAGTTCACGAAGAGTTGTCTATCTTTGGAGGCGAAATTAACATTGAAATCTCCTGCTGAAATAAGTGGCAACGTATAATAGTTTTCTTCCCATTCTTCAGAGTCTACCCGACTGTAAATGTGTGCTCGCACTTCTTTCTCTCTCTCTTGCCCCTGCAATAATATAAGAAACGCAACTCTCTCTTTCCATCTTCACTAACTCATACCTCCCTCTCAACTTTGGTTCGTCTAGCCCAATCACATTTTTCGTAACGCTCACGTCACGCATTCAATTATACCTCCATCTCAACTTCCGTTCGCCTCATCCGATCACACTTTTCGTAACGTTCTCGTCACACATTCATCAGATTACTGTGACCGACTGGTTGACTGATAGACTGACCGACTAATTGACCGACTAATTGACCGACTGACTCATCGATTGAATCATTGGCAGACTCACAGGCTAATTAATTGATTGATGAACTGACTAACGTTCTGACGAACTGACTCACTGACTGACTCACTGAAAGACTGACTCACTGGCTGACTGACTAACTCACTCCCCGACTTGCTTGCAAACAGACTCATTGACTGATTCACTGACAAACTGACTGATTGTTTGACTTAACAACAGGCTGACTAATTTACTAACAAACTGACTTACTGAAAGACTGACTCACTGATACACCAACTGATTCTTAGACTGACTAGTTGACACACTGAATGATTCATATACTGACTCACTTACCGAGACTGGCTGCCTGACCAACAGACTAACCGAATCACTCCCCGGCTGACTCACTGACTGACTGACTGACTCACTGACAGATCGACTTACTGGTTGACTCACAGACTGACTCACAAGTTGACATAGTGACTCGCTGACTGGCTCACTGACTGACTCACTGACAGACTAACTAATTGGCTGACTGAATGACTGACTCACTAGCTAACTGGCTGACCGACTCACTGGTTGACTGACAAAATGACTCACTGACTGACATACTGACACCTTGACTGGCTAACTAACTGAATCACTGACAGACTGACTTATTGGCTGCCTGACTCACTGACAGACTAGTTCACTGGCTGACTGACTCACTGGCTGACTGACTCACAAACTGACTGACCCATTGACTGATCCACTGAATGACAGACTGGCAGACTGACTCAGTGACTGACAGATAAACTGAATCACTGACCGACAATGTGACTCAATTGAACCACTTGTTCCTACATGGTGTTGTTACTAAATTTTATTGAGAAGGTTAATAACGTTTGGGAAAGAAAGTTTTTGGCTTTCTACTACTCCATCTTGATACAAAAAATGTGAGAATCTTCCGAAGAAAGGAAGGAAACAATCAATTTAGAAAGAAGTAACTCTATACATAGATGTGTAAATCATGCAACGAAGTAACTTTCAGACACAAACAAGAAGAAAAAACCCTCCTGAAACAGCTATTTCCACAAAAACATTGAATTACACGAAAGAAAAAATTCCTTCGAAACAAATACTTTTATATGAACACTGAATTATACAAAAAACAATTTTCTCTACTCAGTTTGTATTCCAAACATTCGTTGTGGAGTTGGATCAGATATCATTCACAGGATTTCTACACAATATAGTAATTGAAAGGTAAAAATTTCACTCATATGGAACATTGTCATCCTCACTGGTAGACATCTCGATGTTTCTCCGTAAGACACTTGCCTCAGGGTTCTTTAGTACCAATCTGGATAAAACACGTTAGTAACGTGTTTTGATTTTTCTGGAGGAAGTAAAATCGCCCTGAGAGGGAGTCTTCAAATTTGGTTCAGAGAACCAGAGGTGGTCGGGAGTGACAGTCCACTGTTAGTAGGTGAAAAAAGTGTGTTTTTTTCCCTCGAAAAGAACTCATACTCAGAGCCAGAGCAATAGCATATTATAAAAAAGCCTTTTGGTCAACCAACACAAAATCTTCCTGTTGTTTAATGTTTTCGAATGTAATTCTGTATCGTCGAATAAAGCAGAAAAATTAATCAAATCATTTTTCGCTACACCTCCCTCCGTATGATGGAGAATATCTTCAACATGACGTGTACACCGGCTATGCAAAGCCCCAAGGACGAAAATCAAGCAACAAAACCAGGCGAAGTCGACGTTATAGTCCTTGCCCTTTCATGGAAATAACTGTCATCTATTTCGCAGATAAGATCGTAATTGAATCGGCTTGACGGCAGATTTGCACACAGCCAAACTGTATGGAAACGGATCGCTTTCATTTTGGATTCCCTTGAATTATTTCGGTAGCGCTGAACACTCGAAACAAAAAAACCGAGAGAAAAATTGGACAATCGTCGATTGATGAGCGTGTGGATTGAACTAAATTCTTCATGTGTGACTGTTGACAGATTATTTCTATACGCTGTAGGTGACAATGCTTCATCATGGATTCTTAGAAAATTGTGAGCAGTATGTATGTTTTTAAAAATTAGGAAGATACTAAGCTGAGTCTCATAAAATGAAATTTTATAGGTATCAATATAGGAGTCCCGCAGGGTTCAATCCTGGGACTTGTGTTGTTCCTGTTATACATCAACGATATTGATCAATCATTTCTTATATTGTATGTAGACGATATTTCTGTCCTTGGGTCAGATACCCCCTGATAAACTCCTCGATAGAAGGTGTAATAAAACAATCTAATCGTAGGCACATCAAAACTCTTCATTTGATGAGACGCAGTATCTTCAGTTCCATTATAGACAGAAGACATATCAAAAGTCTAGTTTGAACCGTTACGATATCCCCACATTCAAGTCTAATGCCCATGTTGAGTTTCTGGTGATGAATTTAGATGAATGAGTAGACTGAAAGGTACATTATTCGAATATGATTTTGCCTTCCGAGGAATTTGAGAACTGCCCTTACACGTATACAGATGCTGATGGTATATTACAAAAAAGTGGAGAGATGGTATATTTCAAACAAGTGGAGAGTCTTCAGTGTAATTATTTTTCTGGTTTCTTCTTGGAAGAAATTCCAAAAATCGACGGCTATCAAACCCATCGTCTTCGGTATAGTGCTCGTTTATGGGGTTGGTCTACTATGACACATACAGTTTTCATTGACCAAAAAAAGTATTTGGTGCATTTCGAATGTCTCATATTAGTATACGTTCTTTCTTTAATACTGGTAAATTGTCAAAGAGCACTCAAACACTTGAATTTGCGAATGATAGTCTGTGTTGAATGAGTTACCAGCCCGCCTACCATCGCTCTCCATTACTAATTACTAATGAATTGTCAGAGTTTGTTTCGTCCTCATGGTCCATAGTATGTGATATCCATGAATTTAACAGACGTGGTATTTTCGAGAAAAGCAGTCACCCGGCAAAGGGAATTTTAATGAGGAGCATCGACTCTTTCATAAATGGTAGCTTGAGAAATGTTCCTCACTATGAACAAGCCATGTTGTGAGATATATGGAGCAGTCCTTGGTCGGTGTCTTTTCGCGAGAATCTGGCTATCGATTCATTCGTCGAAGAAAATCAACAGAGTTTACAGTTCTATTTTGTTTCTTTT
The DNA here is from genome assembly GCA_015342045.1 of Leptinotarsa lineolata. NCBI lineage: Eukaryota > Metazoa > Arthropoda > Insecta > Coleoptera > Chrysomelidae > Leptinotarsa > Leptinotarsa lineolata. The sequence continues at coordinate 7,488 of WOGR01005030.1, read as the reverse complement.
TCGATATCAACACACGTATATTGAAATATCATTATAGGGTTTTCCTCAGTGACGATTCTAAAAATTTAGGGCGGAAGGGGGCACACCATCACTAGGCGCCAAGATTCAGTAAAAAGGCATAGATATTTGAAGAGTTATACTATATTTCTCCTAAAGAAACGAAATATATCACGAAATTATAATAAAAGAAATTTTACGATAATAAAATAGAATACATACAATGAAAACAACTTTGAGTTTGAATTAATTGTTCTTTTGTTTTTCTGAAAACATGTATATTAGATACTGCTAGGTATATCTAGGTGATCCGTTGGAAGACGTCTATTTTTTTAAATATTGGTTACGAAATGGACTTCTGTGCTACTTGTAAGGTATTCTCGTGTTTGTTGAAAGTACCACCCCATGCTATTATATCTCATCATGGATTCTGCCAAAGGCTGATATATTGGAAATACGTTTTTTCAAAGGATTTCTCTGAGAGTACATCTACGCAAAAGTGGTCTCAACCTTCGTTTTATATATGTTACTTGTTTGTCTTTTCTCATACGTTGGTCAATAACAATACCCAAGTATTCAATGGATACCCTTTCTTCCATAACTGGGCATCTATAATTGAAACTTTTTGTGTAGCTCAATTTTGGGGTGCATTTTGAGTTCAATAATATGCGACTGATCGTCTGAATTGAGTGGAAAATTCATAAATTTTCAGTGTCAGTGTTTTCTGAGTTTGAAAGCCGTGGATTTTTAGAATTTTTTCCTTACCTTTCGCTGGTGCGAATGGCAGAGGTTTAACCATCATGGTTTGCTATCCGATGACTAGCTTTTAGGCTTCGTGAAGCGTATTTATGCCTTTGTATTGGTACCCGTATTGGTACCCGTACCTGGAATATTAACAATCTTGCTACCTGTTGTCATTCTCTTCGTTATTCTCGAATTTCTCAAAATGGGGTTCCATATTCGATTGAGGTTCACCGCTTCTTCTCTTCTGTTGAAATTCTCCATACCAGTCGGCTATAGCGCCAGCGAAACATCAGGAAGAAATTCCAAAAATCTCGTCTTTCAAACTAGGAAAACAGTGACAGTGAAAACCTCAGCCGCGAAAGTCTAAACCATCTCATGAATTTTGTTTTTTAATATTTAAACTCAATTAATTATTATTGAGCTAGCGGAGAATTCTTCCCAGATTAACTTCAGAAGTTTTATAGACTTCATTCCAACATTCATCAGCAAAGATAATGGCTGTATCATCAGTTTAACACAATTAAATTCAATAATCTGCATTATTTCGTTTATGTAAACAAGAAAAAGAATATGGCCAAGTACTGTTCCCTGAGGTATTACTAGAATAATTTGTGGGGAAGAAATTTTTTGGCTTTCTACTACTCCATTTCGATACAAAAAATGTGAGAATCTTCTAAAGAAAGGAAGGAAGCAATCATTTTCAAAAGAAGTAACTCTAAACATAGATTTTAAGATCTTTCAAAGAAGTAACTTGCAGACACAAAATAGAAAAAAGGCCTTCTGAAACAGCTACTTTCATATAAACATTGAAATACAGGAAAGAAAAAATTCTTTCGAAACAAATAATTTTATATGAACACTGAATTATACAAAAAACACTTTTTTCTACTCAGTTTCTATTCCAAACATTCGTTATAGAATTATATCAGGTATCATTCACAGGACTTCTATACAATATTCTAATCGAAAGGTAAAAATTTCACTTACATGAAACTCACTGGTAGACACCGATGTTTCGCCGTAATATATTTTCCTTAGGGTTCTTCAGTACCAATCTGGATACCATTATAAGAAAAAGCACACAATTCATTCATAAATTACTATTTTTATGTCATGGAATAAGTTTGATCTACTTATGCCATCGATGACATCGTAATGACATTCATTCACTTATTTGATTGAATCCCAGCTAAGAGAAACATTGTTCCTGTAAATGATATCTGATTTAAATCTATAACGAAGGTTTGGAGTACAAACTGAGTGGAAAAAAGTGTTTTCGTATAATTCAGTGTTCATATAAAAGTATTTGTTTTGAAATATTTTTTTTTCGTGTAATTCAATGTTTATATGGAAGTAGCTGTTTCAGAAGGGCTTTTTCTTGCATTGTGTCTGAAAGTTACTTCTTTGCATAATCAAAAACATCTACGTTTAGAGTTACTTCTTTTAAAATTGATTGCTTCCTTCCTTTTTTTGGAAGATTCCCACATTTTTTGGATCAAGATGGAGTAGTAGAAAGCCAAAAACTTTCTTTCTCAAAAATTAATCCTTCCAATTCAACCAAAACAATATCTTTTACAATTTTTTTCTGTATAATTATGCGCGTTAATCTCAAAAATAGCTCGATCGATTTGGGAGCGGTCTTCACTAATGTATTATGATATGTTCCATTCAACATTCAGTGTTTTAATCATTTCAATCGACTCATCAACGAAGAAGTTATGAAAATTTGAAAAATCATTGTTGGAGAAAATAATATAAAAACACTGTTCAGTTGATTTGGCAGAAACTTTGACTATATTCAGTTTGTGAAATGATTTTCTTTTGAATCGAGTACATAAAATACATGAATTTTGCTGTTAGAAAATCTGGGAAGGCCTTGAAACTGAAGACCAAACGAACGATTTTGCGGGCAACAAGTTGTGCTTTATTACACCTTTATTTTCTGACACCTTCATCATTAAACCGCACATTGAATTGTACTGCTAATTAAACATACATTTTCAATGTTAGACAGCATACTAACATTTTTATATTCCGTGGTTCGTTCTGAAATGGAGTGATGAATATTATAATCTCATATGAACGTGTGCAGTTAGCAAATGATAGAATCAGTAACATAGTTTGTCATATTTGAGTACCACTTCAGAAACCAGTTTCAAAATATTTGATCATGGGAACGCCTATCATTTTGAGAATAAAACCAAACGAAGAGTGTTTAAAATTAATATTATTTCATTTGTGGAACAAATCAAAATTTTTCTACAATAGTACAAACTTGAGGAAAACAACGTGTTTTTAACGAAGTTTTCAACAACGAATTGAACCGTGAAAATCAAATCTTTCACAAGAATCACAGGAGTCATCTCAAACCAAGACTCTGAGTTTAAATTCAATTCGAATTTGAAATTTTCAGCTCAACTGAAACCTGAAGTTCATCGAACATTCTTGATTCAGTGTAGCTATTGACGGTTACTTTCCATTTAGATATCAATCAAATCAAACTGATTGATTGCTTCCAGACAATCATGAAAATTGCATTCATAACAATGAAAATATTGATTCATTATCGAATACAGAAACAATAAATTTATATGAGACAATGAATATTTCAAATTGATATCTCGAAATCTTATCTCTCCCAGCGTACCTGCCGGAAAACAACTAGTCCATGGCTAATACCACGCTGGACATTTAATTAAATCCGACAGACATTTAAGCACAGAGTCTTGCAGATTTTTCTCGTTCATTCATCAGCAGGACCATGCTGAAACTGTGGAAATCTTTCAAAGAAAGGAAAATAGTAATCAATTTCGAATGATTAACTCTATACAAAGATGTGTGGATCATGCAAAGAAGTACCTTTCAGACACGAAATGGAAGAAAATCCCTCTCGAAACAGCTACTTTCATATAAACATTGAATCACACGAAAGAGAAATACTTTCGGAACATACTTTTATATGAACACTGTATTATACAGGAAAACACTCTTCTCTGTTCAGTTTGTATTTCAAACATTCGATATGGAATTGAATCAGATATCATTCACAGGATTGCTACACAATATATTAAATGAAAGAGGTAAAATTTCACTTGAATCTTATGAAATCTAGGAAGAGACTTCGAAATTCTGCTCTCTCTCTTTCGCTAGTACGGTACTAGCGAAAGAAAGTACCGTACTAGAAAGAGAGAGCAGAAACTCTCAAGTCTCTTTCTAGATTTGACGAGCTATACCTACATGAAACAATGTCATCCTCATTGGTGGACATCCGATGTTTCGGCATAAAACACCTGCCTTATTGCCTCTTCGGCACCAAATCTAGATAACATTATAAGATGAAGCACTCAATTCATTCATAAAATTGCGACTTTATATCATCGATGACAGTACGTAGTGACATTCAATCGCTTATTTGATTAAATCTCCCAGTTTGTGTCTGAAAATTACTTCTTTGCATGATCTACATATAGATGTATAGAGTTAATTATTCGAAATCGATTTCCTTCTTCCTTCCTTTGGAGGATTACCACGTTTTTTTTTATGAAGTAGAAATCCAAAACCTTTCGTTCACAAAAATTAATCTCTCTTAAAAATATACCCCTTTTCAGGTAAACAAGAATTCTACGACTGGGATTTGATCAAAAAAGCGAATGAGTAGATTAAACTCATTTGTGACATGAAGCCGTGTATAACATGATTTGGTGCTGAAGAGGCGATAAGGCAAGTATCTCAAGCCGTGAAGATGACAGTGTTCCATATAAGTAAAATTATACCTCTTTCCTTTACTATATTGTATAGTAATCCTGTGAATGACATGTGATTCAATTCCACAACGAATGTTCGGAATACAAACTGAATAGAGAAAAGTGTTTTTTTTTTAATTCAGTGTTACTTCTTTGCATGATTTACACATCTTTGTATAAATTTAATTATTCGAAATTAATTCATTTTTTCCTTTCTTTTGAAGATTCCCACATTTTTGTATGAAGATGGGGAAGTAGAAAGCTAAAACCATTTTTTCCAAAAATCTGATCTGATTTTTGAGTCCTAGAAACTCCTATTGGAAACGATGAAAATTCACGAACCCTATTTTCATCATATTCGGATATAGTTAGTTTTCTGCGAACCAACTGTCTTTACTATGTAGTAATATATATCGATAAAATTTTTTGTTGAAACTAAAATTTAAATATCATCAGCTTACATTGCAAAGCTAGTTAGACTGTCAAAAGCTCTACTGAATTCATTTATACGTAAATGTGAGTCCAATAACGGAACCTTGTGGAAGTCCTGATTCACATTTCACCTCTGTTATTGATGTAACATTATCATTTTCAAAGAAAATATATATTGTTTACTCGATATCAAATATGTGCTCAACCAACTCAGTGTAGCAACGCAATGAGTTTGTGCAAGAGTTAAGTATGATAGACAGAATCCAATGCCCTGCTGAAATCACCCAGAAGAGTACTCGTCTCTTTTTAAGAATTCCATCACCTTTTCATAAAAAAGCCATTACTGTCATTGTTGATCTATTACTAGTTTACAGCCAAAGCATTAGACAAAGAAGGTGACGCATATTTCCAAAATTAAGTGATGCAAAGCTTAAGAAAGGTATATTTATTGGACCACAAATTAGAAAAATACTAAGTGATCAAAAATTAAGTAATGTTGAATTAGCTGCGTGGAGTTCTTTCAAAAGAATTGTTTCGGAGTTTTTAGGGAACAAGAAAGTAGAAAATTACGAAACACTTGTAGAAGAGCTACTTGAAAACTACTGCAGAATGGGATGTCGCATGTCTCTCAAAATCCATTTCTTGCACTCCCATTTGAATTTTTTTCTAGAAAATTTGGGTGCTGTCAGTGACGATCATGGGGAAAGGTTCCACCAAGACATACTAACAATGGAGCAACGTTACCAAGGCAGATGGGATGCAGCAATGAGGGGGGATTATTGTTGGTTCCTCACGAGGGAAAACGATGAAACATATAAACGAAAGTAAACATTTGCAAAAAGCTTATGCACAAAAGACTTCATTTGAATGTTTTTTCATGTGTATTGTAAAAAAAGTCTCTTATCCTCAAAATATATTGTTTTTTTTTTGTTTTGATTTTATATTTCCCTATAATATGTGAAAAATTTTGTATAAAGGGAAAATAACTATAACTCAAAATCTATAGGTGATGGAAAATTTTTGATGTTGAATTCGCAGTCAGGATGCTTTAAACTCTCATGTAGAGCAATTATAATATTAGTCGCAATTTTTTTTCTCATTTGTTGGCTAGTGAATCGCACCTTTGTATATGTCTACATACAAATATCGCACGTTTGGACTTCTGAAAGTTGCCGTTCATAAGGGGGCGACAGCTGGTATATACGGTAAATCATATTTTAACATTTTTTCCACTGACTGATTTAGGGCCGGGAATCGTGTTTGGCCTGATTTTATGGCGTATTCCGTAATTCAGGCTAAACAAGCTCTGAAAAAGCACATTCGGATCTGTGAGGAGGAATCAAGGATGTCTGACTGGGGTTGTTAACATTTTTGTCTTCGTATTTCTTATGTGATGTATAAGTCAGCTGTCAGTTGGTTGTTTCTGACTGGTCATTCAACGAACACAGTTTTTTTACACCAAAACTAGAATACTGTCTCTCGTCGCATGCTCGATGCGCTTTTCGCTAACCAATAAGAGATGACTCTTATATCTAAATGGAACATTGATGATTGATGGTAATTAAATTAAAGCACTAATTATTGTGTTAGTTTTAATGAACATATTAAAAAAAGTTAATTGTGTTTGCTTGTCTCTCTTTTCATGCTGTAAATTTTAAAATGTTGACTGGGTGATTCTCAAATAAGTTTTACAATCATTGGAAAGGTGGTTGAATAATTCTGCACTCTAATATGCATTTATACTTTTCTGATCAAAGAATCTAGATTTCCCAAATAAAAATACATTAAAATAGAGGACAGGTTAATATTTCATTAACTGCAAATAAAATAAGCGTTTTTGACAAAGCCTATATGTGTAGCAAATGAAGATAATCCAATTGAAGATAAATATATTATTCTTTTGTTAATAAAAATATTTTTCAATTACTCAACTGAATCAAATGAATTTTCTATAACGACAAATACACATTTCCTTTCACATTCAACAAAACATTTCTATTTGGGACATGAATCATGAATCTATGAAAAACTATGCACAATGATGACTATTTTCAGCAAAGTACAATTCTCGGTATTGAAAAATGAAACGTTCACATCCTCGAAAAAGTGGGCTTGAAATTGTCTACCAGATGTGTACCAGTTTACAATATCATAGTGTTTGAAATTTTAAAAATTAATCTAGAAACACTGCAGAACAACCCTTGGTCGTTTAATCACCTTTCGAAATCGAACATCATAATAAAAAAATATACTTTCAAAATACTACACTGGTGTTATAACTATGCACAGCAGATCAATTCACAATTCCCTTGCGGGATGCAAATATTCTAGCAGCAACATTAACCAAAGTGAAGTGAGACTGATCGGCGCCAGAAGCCACACAAATCAAAAAAATTGGTGGTCAAAGAAAATAGGTAGCTGCTTTCAATAAACTAAAGATAATATGTATAATATAGAAAGATTTTCATTGGATTATTCACAGCGCACTCAAGCATTATATGAAAAGAGACGTAATTATTTCTTTATTGATAATTTTTATTTTATGTACAATCAAAAGGAATATTAATCAAAA
>WOGR01005029.1:0-14170 GCA_015342045.1 Leptinotarsa lineolata | reverse complement strand
GACGATTTAGGATGCAAACTCCTGTGGAGATGCATCATTTTTCGGGTCTTCACGTCGAGTTGATACAGCTCTTCTCGAGTCCACTTCAATACTCCAATTGAGTAGAGTAAGATTGGAACGGCAATCATATTTGTTGCAGCAACTTTGTTCTTCCCCGACAGTTCCGATGACCAAATCTGTTGGAGTTTGTGCTGATACTTGCCGTGGAGAGAGTTTTTCACTACTGTTACCTCTTGTGAGTGGCGTTGTTCCACCCCGAGGTAAGTATACGGCTCTCCGGCATCCAGATGGTGTAGAATGCTTCCATCTACGAGCTGCACTTCCTCTCCGTAGTCCCCGTATCGTCCTCCTTTGAGATGGACCATTGCACATTTGTGCAATGGTGTGTGTGGTTTAGGATTATCCATATAAAATGAATGGATGACCTTGTGCCTCCGATTTCCGGGGGTGCCACAGTTATACCCTCGAGTATTTCTGAGCGCAACGAATAATGGCAATAATAGCAATTATTATTATTATTATGTGCCAGCGTTTTTTCAATTCTCAAAGCAGTTGTGATGGTCTTGATCTCTCTCTCTCTCTCTCTCTCTCTGCGATTCGGTTTTTAATCCCCTCAGTAGCCGCCGTCTATTCATAGGTCTTTTCAATATTGAAAACAGGAAAAAGCCACAGGGGGACAATTCTGGTGCATACGATGTCTGATGCATGATTACGGTATTGTTTCTGACCAAAAAATCACGAACAAGCAATAAAGATTCAGTAGGTGCATTATCGTGATGCAAAAGCCATCAATTTTGTTTCCATAATAACATACGTTTTTTTCGTATCGCTTCTCGCAAGCGGCGTATAACTTCAAGAGAGATATTGACCATACGATTATGTGACAAAAACTTCTGATGCACTACGCCACAGTAATTGAAGAGAACAGAGAGCAAAACCTCGACATTTGATCGAACTTGGCGTGCTTTTTGTAGTCTCAGCTCTCCTGGGCTCTTCCACTGGTACTATTGGACTTTGGTTTCGATGTCATAACCATATACTTATGATTCGTCACCAATTACGACCCATTTCAGCAAATCTGGGTCATCGTTGACGTCATTCAACGAGCGACAAATATTTCCGTCGATGAGCGATGCTCATGCGACGGAAATATTTGTCAGAATTTATCATATTTAGATCAAACTTCACTGCCACATGTTTCATGCCCAAAAGAATTGCACGGCATGGGCCAGCCGATATGCCAACATCCTCAGCAACTTCTCTTATAGTGATTCAAAGATTCTCCATTACAGTTTTCTTCACTTCTTCAACATTTTCATCGGTTGTTGATGTGCTGTGGTATTCAGCTGACTCAGAGTACAATCATCATATGCCACTGTTAACTTTCCATGTGTTTTTGAGCACTCAATCCAATTTTTCATGCAAAATTTGGTAGATACAAATCTCTGATCGATTTTTTCGATGGCAGAAAATCGCCGAATCCGCAAAACTCTGGTAACTTTTATGCCACTCACCAACAAACTGAACATGCTAAACAGCTATAGCTATGACCATATTTACGAAACGAGTGTACCAAAATGAATGAAAAAAAAAATCGCAGGACAGGAACAGGACTCATTTATACTTCATTCAAGCTCGGTTCATTTTGTAGACATTGTTTTTTGATTCAATTCGATTTCACGTTTTAAATTCATTGATTATCGAACAGAGCGTTGTATTTTCTCTACGGCTTCGTCATACGTAACGATCAAGCATGCTACCGGATACATACGCATTGAAACTATCTAGGTCGATGGATAAAAATCTTGTGTTGCCTCAGTAGAGGAGTTTCAAAATGCTCCAGGAGTATATTCGAATGCTTCTTTGTGTAATGCCTCGGAGAATAGAAGTTATGCTCCAAGCTAGAGGAGTCAGTTTCCGAAATTCTGAATTAGGCTTTCAGTTTTTTCACCGATTAGATTAATGTCCTCGTTCGATTGTTGATTTTTCCGCAATTGATATGAGGGATTAAGACGCGCAGAAACAAATCGCGATATCAGAATTATTGAGAGAAAGTTGTATAGGAAATGAAACGATCTTGCGGAAAGGATGATTCAGAGAGTCATCCAAGAGCTGTATTTCAACACAAAGTGTCTCCAACCTAGATGATAGAAACAAACCTTTGTTTTTCCTCGAATAATTTGTATGGATATGGCCTCATTGGAAAATATGTTCAGTGTAAATAAAACTGGCATATATTTCCTTCCATTCAATATAATATTACCGAATCGTGCTGAAAATGATGAAATTATTCAAAATGAAAATCTGTAAAAATTTCAAGATGGTTGTTTTCATGCACTATTAGTGTTGAATGTCATACCTTCAGTTCATACCCACTATCTCTTATTCATACTTGTATAGTTTGAATGACAAATGTATGTATCTAGTTCCAGTGGCAATAATGATCACAAGTTTTGGTCAAACTTTCTTATGAAACTGAACACAAACTTGAAGAGCCTGCTCTTGAAACTGAGTCCCGACTATTATTGAGCATGAACTCCGCTAAACTCTTCAAGTCTCAACAGGGTGACTACTTCGGACTGGTCTTGGATCCCTGATAGCTAACCTAAATACAACTTTGATTGGTTCGAATTTTTTGAGTGAAATCGATATATTTTTCCAGACCAATTACTCAATAATTCATAAACTCAATATGCAAATGACGAAGTGTCAAAATAGAAAACATTTATTAGTCCATTTTCAATATTCAAAGTCCTAACCCCTAACCAAGTCTACCGAATATGAATCCAAAACAGCTCAGGTGGAATACTTAATTTAATTATATGGCATATGCAAATTCTATGAATGTACAAACATTACGCAAGAGCAAATAATACGTTAGCACAATCAGCAAAGCTGGATACGGCAGCAATACTGAGGGTGCAAATCGACACAAACAAATCCAGTTGTAATTCATTTAAATCAATTATAATCCCCCTGCTTCACAACTACATTTTATGTCAGAGTTAATCACTGGAATTTCTGAATCTGAACCAACTCAGGTAATACATTATGTTGATTCTATTATAATCTGCGGTTATTTGATTGAGAAGTATTTGCATTCAGATTGACATTCAATGATAACAACTGAAAACGAATCTACATATCTCACAATAGGAATCGATTTGATATATTCTTCGAAATCGTCAATTTCACGAGTGTGTCTCACGTTTCAGTTATAACTTCAAACTTTTTATACAGGACTCTTCAAATTCTCTGAAATATGCAAAGTTGCATATTTTTGAGATCTATTCAATGAAGTGAAAAAACGAATATAGCTCTTTTGGTTCTGGAGATATACAGGAAAAACCAAAAAATCCCAAACTATATTTTTTCCTGTATCTTCTTTATTTGCAGACATATTGAAAATCTTTCTACATTTTGCTATTGGCACTTGATGTGGGCTATCAGAGTATATCCATGAATCTTTTATACAGGGTGTCATCTGACTTGAGCCACTCCCATCTTTGAATTTTTAAATACGAACCTGTACTTTTTGTTGTAGTTTTTGGATCGTCGATGTTCACTTCTTACTGAGAAATTGGACTAAATTTTATATCATGGTATGTTTCGATAATATTTTATCATAGATGAGTGAATTATTTCCTTATAAATTACAGCCCTGAAAATTGGTGGTGGTGAATAAAAACACAATAGCAACTTTTACGTCTTCCTATGAACCGTAGAGTTTTTTGAGAGTTTTCATTTTCCATTTTTAAGTACCTTTCATATTTTTTCACATTTCCATTGCTCTGAACGTTTTCGACAATGAACTTCAAATAGGAAAACCTTTTATAATTATCTGAAACATATCTACAACAAAAATATTATATGTGTTTTGATATGCAGGAAAAGAAATGGATATCAAATAATGGGACAACAAAGTGGCCTGCAAAATCACCAGATCTTACTATTTTGGACTATTTTCGCTGGGGACATTGAAAAATAGGATTCACGCTGGCAGAGAGATAGAAAATGTGAAAGACTTGAGATTTAGAATTTTGAATACTTTCAGAACAATACAGCAAAGGAGTTTATTGAGGACAATAAATGATATAAAAAACGAGTTCAAAAATGTCTAGAAATGGAAGGACATCAACTCGAATATTTATTGCGCCATAAATTTTTTTGTGTATATGAATTACTTCATTTCAATTTTCATTACAATTAAAGTGTTCGTTTCGAATGTTATTATTGCTACCATTTTTTTTTCTTCCTATCAAAACACATATATACTATATTTTTGTTGTAGATATATTTCAGATAATCATAAAAGGTGTTGATATTCGAAGTTCATTGTAGAAAATGCTCAGAGCAATGGAAATGTGAAAAAATATGAATAGGTGCCTATTAATGAAAAAAAAAACTCCCTCGAATAACTCTACGGTACATAAGGAGACGTGGAAGTTGCTATTGTGTTTTTTATTAACTCAGCCAACCAACTTACAGGGCCGTAATTTAAAAGGGAAATAATCCACCCAATTATAATAAAATATTACCGAAACATCCCGAAATATGAAATCAAATTTTATTTCTCGGTATGAAGTGAACGTCGACGATCCAAAAACCACAACAAAAAATACAGGTCCATATCTATGAATTCAATGATGGGGGTGGCCCAACCTCCAGAACCAAAGGAGCTATATTTGATTTTTTCACGTAATTGAATAGCTCTCTAAAATACGCAACTTTACCACAATTAACCGAAACCCCATCTTTTATCGTTTACGAGATACCCATGTACAGAAACGAATTTGAATAGGCCTGTAAATTCGTACAATAGGACAAGAGAATAGATAATAGAAACATGCAATCTTACTGAAAGGCTCATTGAGGATTTTTTCCTGAGGAATGAAACCATGATTACTTCAAAGAAATTGTTCAGTATCGATTTTCTAGAATTTTTTTAAAATTCTGTCGCATATTTCTGCCTGTGCACATCTGATTATTATAGGTCAATGATGTTTCTGAAACCTATCAAAATTATTCGTATCAAAAAATCAAAAAGATGTTTGCCCTGCAAATAATTTGAAAACTATGAGTTCCCAAAAGTTAATTTTCTCTCCAAAATAGTAAGTATAATAAAAGTTGTTCTCAATTTTTCTGGAGCTACAGAAAAGTCCAATTACTCTTATAACTTCGAAACAATTGCTGATGTCGAAATTTCTCATGTTATCATTTCTGTCTGCCCCAAGTTATTTCAAATATTGACAAAAAATTGTTTTCATAACTGTTTGCTTCTAAGTAGAATATTGCAGAAAAACTCAGTATTGTTTGTTCCAATTAAAGATATCCATGAAGATATTGTTTGTACAACTGACATTAAAAGTAATAGGTTTAATGGTTGTTGAGAGTATCAGAAGATGATGTTTGCAAACTAGCGTGTTGACAATATTTTTAAAACTAGTGTTGAGAGTATTTTCAACACAATATTTCTCCACCAATCAGTAATAAACAGAACATAATCATTAAATTTTCAAGGAAGTTCAATTGTGAACGATAGATATAGATACAATTGTATTCTTTTACGAATATATTATATACATTGATTACATTATTATTATCATTTATGAACATGAATATGGAAAGTACAATCAGAACAACTGCCGATATCAATACCTTGCAATGTTGAAGAGCCTTGTGATATATTTGAACCAGCTGAGTTGACAATTTCATCGGCATTAACATTTGATTTTTGAAATGGAGAGGACGTTGCTGTAACGCTTGAGCTAGCTGTTACGATTATTCTTTCAGCAATACCCTTTTTATGAAAAAAAAAAATGATCGATGTAACCCTCAGCTACTGTTGTAGACTTCCATTCTTCGTGCTTATTAATATCCATTATGTTTGCTCCGAATTCTGCTAGCAGAGAAGCAGAAAACCTTCTGAAACAGTTACCTGTATATTCCTTCAGTTACGGAAGGTTCAGAAACTCAGCAATGGTAGAAGGCATTTTCCCAAACGTGTTCATACCAACTGGGTTAGCACTGCATTTATAATTTAATTTCAGTATTTCAGAATAGTAGATATTTTTTCCAACAATGGAAAAAGAACGACCTACTTCTGTTTTTGTATTTGGAATTTGATCAATCAATGATTTATCCAATAATTCAATGTCGTCTATTGATAAATGACACAGCTCTTCATGCCGGCAGGCTCTATATATTCCAAAAACAGTAGCAACTTCAATCATTGAATTTTTTCCATCTACTGCCTCATTTATAAACCTCTGGACTTGTTCAAACGTGAGAATTTTAGATTTTTGGGCCTGTTATTTTGATTTTTCCGCTTTAAAAATGCTATCAGCTTAAAATATTTGCTTGTCTCAACATCATTTTCAACGAGCGCACTCGACTTTATCATTGAAAACTTCCTCCACAAAGTTACCGAGTTCCATATTTTTCATTTCTCTTCTAGATAGGCTAAGAAGACGGTTTCGCTGAATCTTCCTTCGACGTTTCAAGTTCACACCAGCTGAGAAAATTAGAGCCGATTTTTTTGGTAACAATTCAATTGAAGCTCATTTCGCATCCTCTTCATATCGTCAGGAACACAGAGTTCCTCACTATTGTTCTTCATTATACAAGACGTTAAACACCAGCAAGAACTTTTAATGTAACTTTAAATAAAACGCGTGAGATGTAAACAATACTGTTGGTGATTTGGCGTCACCTGACACGGCCACTTCACAGCAAATGCAATAACATGAAAGCAGTTAACTGACAAAAGATGTAGAAATGTCAGGCCAGTCTCAAACTCCCTACACTGTAGGTTAATGGACTGACACCTATTAGAAAACAACTACTCTCCTGGCTAATACCACAAAGGATGTTGCATTTTATCCAACAGGTGTCAGTGCAGGAATCTTCACGAATTGTTCCTTCAAATGATTTGATTTATAGCCAGTCTTCAAGTATGCCCACTGACAATACGTGAAGAGTTTTTATAGTAATATTAAATTCATCTATTTTATAATGAAAACAAGACAGTTGTACAAGAAAATTTGTATGATATTTGTGTAAGAAATAAGAATAAAAGCGACACATGTCGAAAATGCTGCAAACTCAAAACTGTCAAATAGTGGGAGACAAAAGGTTTGTGGAATTTTTTGGCATATCATTTCCCAGTTCATAATTGCATTATTCATTATAAGTTGCAAATGTCCACAGTATGTTGCAAATGGCAACATATGTGGGACATATTGTTTGTATTTGAAATTCTTCGATCCAATTTTTCCATACGTATTTTGACTTGAAAAGTCAAAATACGTATGGATCATTCATTTTATGAAAAACATGTTTCATCTGGTATACGAAGGGCGTAGATTAAGAACCATATTGAAATAATTTTGAGCAATTCAGTAAAAATTGTAGTTGGTTTACTATTTGTGTCATTGTTTGATGAATAATTGTAGGTACTGAATAGATTCCAGTAACAAATTCAAAACATCAAAAAAATATCATGAAAATTATCACAGACAGAATAAAAGAAATGCGTGACTAGAAATAATATTTCAGCTGTTCCAATCAAAAATAAGTGTATAGGTAAAATAATTATCACAATGAATCAAGAGAAGGCCATTATATTCATCAGCTGAGTACATAGTTTCAGTAATGAAGAAAGCCATTCACTTTTTCTTCACAGCCTTATGCATGGACTCAATGAAAATCAATATTGTGAACTCAAATCAAAGACTATCGTAGAGGAATCTTTCGTTGATATGGCGTTCTGTTTGAGCAGATGTATTTCTGTGAGGAAAATCATGATCAATTTGAATAATAATGGTTCGAATGTGGATATACATTTTTGAGTGTTACAAGAAAAAAAAATTGCGTGTGCTCAAAAACACATGAAATGTTGACAGTGACATACGCTGACTATACTCTGAGTCAAAAAAATGTGAACAAGACTGGAATGACGACGCTCGTCCTGGATACCTCAGCACATCAACAACTGATGAGAATGTTAGTGAAGTGAAGAAATTTGTTATGACAAAACGTTAAATCACTATCAGAGAAGTTATTGAGGATGTCAGCATATTGGATCGATCATTCCATACAATTTTTCCAAAAATTTTGGGCACGAAGCATGTAGCAGCGAGGTTTATTCCAAAATTGCAGAGTTTTGACCAAAAAAATCGTTGTATGAGCATCACTCAGGAATTATTGAATGACATCAACGACGATCCAAACTAGCTTGAAAGGGTCAGGGTCATAACTGGTGACGGATCATGGATATATGGTTATGACATCGGAACCAGAGTCCAATCGTCCCAATGATAGGGCTCAGGGGAGCCAAGAACAAAAAAAAGAAGTCAAGGTCGAGTAAATATCGAGGTTTTTCTCACTGTTTTCCTCGATTACTATGGCAAAGTATCTCAGAAGACTTTGCCACTGGTTGTATGATAATGCACTTGGTCACTCGTTCGTTATTTTTCAGCAAAAAACAAACACTTTCATCGTTCATCGTATTCACCAGATTTGGCCTCCTCTGACTTTTTCCTGTCTACAAGATTGAAGGCATCCATGAAAGGAATGCATTGCGCGATGATCAAGGAGATAAAAACCGAATCGCTGAGAGATAAAATACCAAAAAGTGCAATTAGAACTGCTTCAGATATTGGAAAAAGTCTGGCACAGGTGTATTATTATCTGAAGGGGATACCCCAGTTTCTAAAACAGCATATATCATAAAAGCTGTTTATCTTAAACATGGAAATCAATGAATGAAATATTTGCTGTTTATGCCATAAAATCAATGAATACAAAAAGGAAATTGAACTCATCTGAAAAAAACCACCAGAAGTAAGAAATAGATTCAATAGTGAAGAGAAATGAATACATTCCAAAATTGAAGCAAATAATGAGCACTTCATACATAAATCTATCAGACTTGGAGGGGAACTGAACAATTTGATAAAAAATCAGAAGAAAATTATTGAGAATTCAAAAGACCAAAAAACTGACCTATCATCGCTGATGGACTATTTATTCATTGTGCAACTTAGTATGAAACACTGACTACAACTCATTTTTTGTAAGCAACAGAGAGGCAGTTTTTCTAGGAATGATAAACATCACATAAAAATTTTTTCCCGAGGCACTAGAACTGCAGCATTCTTTTTGACGCATATTTCACCAAGCAAGTTGTCGCCTTTTGAAAATGGAGAGTACTAATTTCTAACTTCAAAACTGGTCTATATTTATATTTAACGAATACACTTCCACTTCCTGGAACACATCAATGAATTTAGGTAGATATTAGTGATGAATGTTCTCATGAAAGCTCCCACTGGTCCCGAGTGGTTCATTGAAAGGTAAACAATGAGTTGTTTGGAATGGAACTTTCATTATTGTTCCTAATTCTTATGCCATGTCCAAATTCACAGACTTTCTAAAGCATCTAAAACTAATATCAGATACCGATTTCAACAATTCAAGACAGTTCACAGTTTTCATTCTGTGGCCGGTTTTCAAGGTGTGTTGAGCGACACTAGATCTTCCTGGTATCCAAAATCTGAGAGGTGATGTGTGATTTTTGAAACTAGTTTCGAAAGATCGCCTAGTCTGGCCGATATTTTTTTGATACGGTTCTCATAGTGTATGTCATGATTCTCGGATAATTTTTTGAAAGTGACAGCATATTCATGAGCCTATTCATTAAGGTAGTCCTTGCAACAGCTTTAATTGTTTGTCACGGAAAACTATAATAACAGGACTTAGTGCATAAGTATACCAAATACGTATTATTTGTTGTTGGGTTCAATCGTTTCTTGCAATTATTCGATAAAATATAGGAAATGAAGTGGAAGTGTGCGGCATCAAATTATCCGTACGAAAATGATCTTCCACAAAAAGCCGACGAGCCATCCCCTTTTCATTTGAAAAATTCAGGTTGACTGGAAACATTCATATTTGCGACTGTGAAATAATTCTTTACACAACTATGAAGTCATAAGACTCAAAGTCGTGATTTTCTCATGTTATTTGATCAAGAATGGAGCGATCAAAAAAAGTGAAAATTTATAGGATGTCCCATTCAGAAATCGAATGTTGGGGTCATTTCCGGTCAAAACAGAAGTGAGGCAAAGCAAGTAAATATGCCAAAAAATGTATATTGAACTACAATACACAACCCTCTACATTTCGGTTTTTTAACTCCAATAATGAAGAAGATATAGGGATGAGCCACCTTAGGGAATCACCCGGTATACCTCAAGATTTGATAGAAGCTCAAGGACGACATTAAGTGAAGAATAATTTTTGCTTTTCAACTGCTCTGAACCTTATTATGAAATTGCAACTACTATCTAATGATTTGTTATAGCCGCTAATAGCCATCATGTCAATGCGGTGGATTGTATCATTCATCAAAAAAGAAACATTGTCAATCACATTCATACGAACCACCAATGTCATGCAATATTTTTCTAGAAGATCCTGAAGAATTATTTTGATTGTGAAAGAATTGAAAGATACTCCATGAAAATCCATGACGTATACTGGTAGCACTTCATTGTGAGAATTCCAAAAAACAGTTTACAAAACCGTAACACGTGTTCATACTATGAACACATCCAAGGTAGCTAATGTGTACCAAAACAAATTCATGAATTTCAAGTTTTTGTAACAGAAACAAATGAAGAACAACATATATCTGCAATCTTGATAACAAAAGCCTCAAAAGAAATGAATAAAATACATCAATAAACGTAAAGTAACAAGATTTCGAAGAATTCTCTCCATTCTCCGTGTAACTGGCTCCTTCGCCTGATCGTATATTCGTTCAACTGTCAAACCGAATCACAAATATAATTTGTTCCCAACTTCGGTATAGACTTTGTAGGGAATTGAAAATATTGGTAAACTATGCAACCTGGGAGAACCAATCTCAGTCGGTATCTGCTGCTACCTCTGATATGAAACAAAGCCTCTGAAATGTTCGCTTTATTGGGAAACATGATACAAGCAAATATTCAATATAGAGTATTGGACTGAGTTTGACTGAAGTTCGGCATTATTTGAATAGGAACGAGATATTGATACTTGTTTTAATGTGCATTCTGGAAGTTTCTGAAATTAAATTTGTTCGATATTACGATTCTACAGTTGGGAGATGCAGAGTTATTGTGATGAACAAATTCAATATTAAAGAAATTCATACCAAGCAAAACAAAATCAGTATTTATACCCATACATTAGTTCTCAAATAGCAATTTTATATTTTATAATGGTTGCAGAAACGTTTCGGAGAAACAAATTATAAAACTGTATTTCTCCCAGAAATCTTCATTATTATTTTATAAGCCATTTTACAAACACTACGGAACAATTTCATAAACATTCTGGCAGTTACTATAAAATTGTTCTAACACTATCAAAAAGTAGTTTTGTAAACCTTCTTTCGAAATAATTGAAAGAGAATATTAGAAGAGTTTTTCAACAGCTTCAAGTGAGCGTTATTAAATATAATGCAGCCTCGAACGATAACGACAAATATCACCAACTGAAAACTAACAAACAGAAAGGTTGGAGCCATTTGAATAATTTCACTTTTGTACTTTTGAAACGGTTGAAGATATGGTGGGTGCTTCAAAGATACATATTTTTACTGCTGATGGAAATTGATTGACGAATATATATCCTATTTTTAGCAAAATGTAAGAGCGCCATTCGTTTATTATTGTTTTTGGAAAAATTATTATTCATGCAAAAATTCACTCCGTCGACGTATTAATTTTCTATTCGCAAACTCAACTCAGTTTGTTCTGAATAATATAATCTAATAATATTCTCAGCTGTAAATATTACTTTATGTGCGGTATTTAATATTTTCAACTTATCTAATGTCAGTATTACGAATTATCGTCATTTTAAAATGGCGTCGTTATATAAAATAATTTGGTATAAGAAGCAAGCTCTTTAACGCATTTCAGCTACCATTTCACCTCTATAAAACTGTAAAAAAACACTCAGTTCTGGAAGTAATGGTATTGCGGCAGAGTCGGGCTACTTTTAAAGCCATAGATTCCTTGTATAGTATTCCTCACCTTGAATTTTGATGGATATTATCTTTTGGGGTATTTTGTCTGAGAAGCTTCTTCCATCGATAATAAAAGCTGAATTTTGCAGGAATTTTGAGCTAGTGATTTAAGGGTATAATGGTCCTTCACTTAAATCGACAGATTTCATTCATTATCAACCTTTTTTAGCAAAAAATTAATTGGAGCACTAGGGGATATGGGTCTTCGTGTGAAAGAATTAATTCTTCTCCAATGACAAATATTACACGACATTATCAGGTAATTGGGATTGGGATGTCGGAAACTATGAGAGATACAAAGATTTGTGACAGGAAAAAGTTGCGCATTTACCTGACAAATGATATGCCGTTGAGAAAGTTCTGAAATTCCGCGTATATCCGGAGATATTGACAAAAAACAGAAATTTTGGAAAATGGGTTTCATTTTTCTCTGGCTTTATTTTTCGGAGGATTCGAAAATGAATTACACTCTCATGTTTCCACTTTTTTTTCTGCTATATAATGGTGTTTTCAGATTTGCTATCCGACGTTTCGTCTTCCGGCCACCATCATCAATTTAATTTTTTCTTATATGCGCTACATTGGATTCTTTCTGTTTTAAATAAAACCAGATTTTATCTTTTTATTGATGTATCATTAGTTATTATTCATTTTCGAAGAATTGGAGATATTGCAAAAAATTAATTCTCATCATAATAGGCTCTGACTTTGATGTTTCTAAATTTGACTAGCAATTTGTTACACTCAATGACATTTTGTTATTGCACGAGTCATTGAATTTTTGGCGAAAAATGGCTTTCACGAATGAAGAAAATAGAGATGTCTATAACACAAATTTATTACAAATACGATAGAAACAGTGTTAGGACATCGGAAATGTATTTAAACATTTATCCCGAAATATGAGAACCACATCGAGTTTGGTTCATTTGAAAAGCCAAGAAAAAAATACGAAAACAGAATGGACTAGGAAACTGAAGAAAATTTGATAAAGTAGGTATGTACGAGGTAAGTTAGACATTATGTCCTTTTCAATAAAAATTAATTTTCTGCAGATGAACATGAACCAGGGAAAATCTACACGACAAATTTTCTCCGAAATGAATATTTGTCATGAAAGTTCTTGGAGACATCTCAAAAAAGCGGTTTAAAATGTTACAAAATACACATATCCCGAAAATTGCATCCAGGTTATCCCAAAAGGCGATTAGAATTTCAAAATTGGCTAATAAGAAAACCTGATTTTTCTGTTATCCTGGAAGATGTAATTTGGACAGATGAAAGCACTTCTATGAATTGTGGAATAAAACACATATGGAGCATAAACAACCCCGGGTAGTTCCGGGAATTTCGACCTCAAGTACGATTAAGTATTAACGTGTGGACGGGAATTTACAAAGATAGAATTTTGGGTCCTCATCAATTTGAAGAAATTCTGAATGGAGTTTTCAATTTCGATTATCAAAGACTTGGCTAATTATAACATCATCTGGTTTCATCATGATGGTGCTCCACCGCACACTACCAGACGAGTGTCTCATTACCTGTCTGAAAGGTTTGGTAATAAATGGATAGGGAAAAATGGACCGGTGAGGTGGTCAACCAGGTCTCCAGACTCAAGTGTTATGGGTAGATTCTTATGTGGTTCACTGAAAAATGGAATTATGGTCAGAGAGAATATCAAAATATTGAGGACCTCCAACTCAGCATTGTTAGAGAGTTCAGAAGATTGAGGAGGAGGAAAATTGACCGTGCAGTGAATAACATACGAAGAAGGGCACATTGTGTTATCATAAACAAGGCCGGCATTTTGAGCATTTGCTGTGATTTATTTTTGTCTTTATATTTCAGTTGATTATTGTTATTTGTTAAAAGTTCTATTTTCAGTGAAAAGGACACAATGTCTAATAAACTTCATACACACCGCATTTACCAAATTTTGATTGTTGATTCTGTCCCCGTATTTTTTCATTGGTCAAATACTATAAAACACTTCACTTTTATAGAAATATATTTTCAATGAGTTGTAAAATCGTTTCCGTTATAATTTCGTGATCATTTCATAACGAATTTTCAATTCTATTGCCA
>WOGR01005028.1:0-14172 GCA_015342045.1 Leptinotarsa lineolata | reverse complement strand
TGTCATTCTTGGCTCATTGCGTTTGCTCAGGGCACATGATTCTCGGACCCAATGATCACTTACCCTACGGTGTGGGGAGTGGTCGTTGGTTGCTGATTCTGGCGCGCCCTCTCGAATGTATCGGGGCTTCGGGGGATAGGGCCTGACCAGCGCACACTACGGTGAAAAAAAATATTTATTTACACTACATTAAAAGAAAAGGTACAATAAAAGAAGACATTCAAAGAATAAAAATTTGAATTTTTTCATAATGAATATTAGGTATTTCATTCTTAATCCTATATTAACAAATTTATCATATATTCTTAGTTTCTTATTTGGAAACATTAATTGTAAATCGGATATGAAAATTACAAAAAAGTTTAACATTTGAATTTTGCGTTATCTAGGAGAAAATTGATTTCCAAGCAACTTTTTCAAATAACTTATTTCGGTATTATCAACGCCAAGCAAAATATCGACTAATAAAACAGTCGCTTTTGACAGTTATGCTTTCTGTAGTGCCTCGAATATTAAATCAGACTTTAAAGTTTTCCTAGACACCTCACAAGAAAGTTCTCTGAATCTCAAAGAACCCCGCACAAGTTTGTTTCAAAGAAATACAAGTTGTTCCTAGGTAGAACTTCGAAAATCTAATTTAGCAAGTTATCAGAATCAAAGGGCGGAGAAAAGGCCAGAGCTACCTTCACCTGTTCTTACTTTGCATCTCAGTGAAAATGCAATTCCGTCACGTATATATTCTCAGTAGCGTACATACAGTGTGTTGTCACACAGAGCTTCCGTTACAAGTTTAAGATGGAGGAGTGCAGATTTCGTCTACTACTGCGCAGTGCACGAGTTGGTGCTCCCTTCGTCCCGAACGCATTTACTACGATGCTGGTATTTGAATTCGGTGTTATATTATAATCAGCTGACCCGGCAAACATGGTTTTGCCGCATGAATTATTTCTAGGGTAGAAAATAATGAGTAACTCACTGTAAGTCTGTATCAGAACAATAACACTCACAAATAATAAGAGTCCCTTAATGCCATAGTGCGTACAAAATTTTTCGGATGGTTTGCCGACTTGTGAGCATGCCACGTATAATTATTGTTCGTGTGAAAAACATGATGTGCTCATATCCAAGTCACAAACGGACATTGTTTGGCCTTGGGACTTATTAATAGTCATTGCAAATGCCAATCTAATTAGGAACTGCACGCGTTCAAAGTGAATTATCACATCTGTAGATATAATAAGGATTTGTGGTAATAATATATTTTCACCTCGAAACTTGCCATTTGAAATGCTGGCCTCGACAACGTTTTTCAGTAATTTTTCAATTTCTAATCGTGTGCCGTTGCACAGCCGTAGTAGATCGCAAACTGTATCTACGCTTGATTGATGAACAATAATAGTGCACTCCGTGCTGTTTACTAAATGAGAAGTGACACCGGTAGACCCTGGCGTGAAATCTGATCTAGGATCAGGGTTAGAAATGATGAAAAATAGGGGTCGGTGACAGAAGATCGAAATTGAGGGTTATATGTATTCGCATTAGACGGAGAGAGGGGTCATACCCCATATACTTTATGGAATATAGCCAACAAGTTGAGTGATATCCAAGACGGCATTTGTAAAATGCCGATGGTATTGGAGATGGCATCAATATCTCCAAAATTTCTTCAGAGGCAATTCAGACAAATTCGTGACGATATTGATAATCTCCGGAAACGAAAACGACACCCTGCTCGGTGTGGTATTTGCGAGACTAGGTTTTGGCAAAACGATAGGCATAAACGCGCTTGAAGAAAATCTACAAACACTACTCATTCGTATGATCTGTAGAAAAACTGCGGTGTATTCAAATTGTGTTTGCATGATTTACATATTGATATTATCATTATGTCATGTTGGTATTTCCACAATGATTTGGTTTTTGTACAATTTTTCAAAAATTATAATGAAAATTCGATTCTGAGATTTTGTTTTATTATAATGTGATAGAATACAGAATAGATTATTCGAGGGTGAAAAGGGTGAGTCTGATTCTGAATTCTGTTTCAACATGACCAAAGATTAAAAATATTCGAAAAATGAATGGTATATTGATTCGGGGACTACAACCCTAATGTCTGATGATTTTAGCTGTTTTGTTGATTCTGAAAATGTAAAATCTGATAAAATAACAGTAGCAAATGGACAGCAAATGCAATTAAAAGGAAAGGGTGATATAACCATAAAGTCTGAAGTTGACGGAGGTATTGGAACCTTTAAATTCAAAGAAGTACTAGATGTTCCTGAGTTGGAGAATAATTTATTATCCGTACCAAAGATAGCAAAGGCTGGGTACGAAAGAACTTTTGATAAAAATCACTCTTATATCAAGATAGATAATGTTTTAGCAATGATTGCTAAGTTTGAAGGTGGTTTGTATAAAGTTGAAACATTTGTAGAGAAAGCAAACCAAATAAAGAATTCATGAAAAAAAATTGAGGGTTGCATACGTTTCTGGCATAGAAGGCTAGGTCATAGAAACCCTGAAGCGACAAAGCACTGGGTTGAAAAACAATTAGCCACTGGAATAAATATTAGAAAATGTGATAATATTAAGCAATGCATTTCTTGTATAGAAGGAAAACTTACAAAAAACTATTTTCCTCGGTCATCAGGCTCTTTTTGTTTGTATCCTTGTTATTTTGCTTTATTGAAAACACCAAATCCAGTTTTATCTTTATTTGTTATTCGACTTGACATTACATTTTACTTTCACATTTTCTATTATCATGAAACAGGTAACTGAAAAAATTTTATTCTATGTAAAGCAGTACAGCCAAACGCATAATACAAGAATAACCAAATATTAGGCATATTTCAACATTGGGAAAGAAAGTTTTCGACTGTCTACTACTCTAACTTGATACAAAAACATGTGGGAATCTTCATTTAGTATATCGTGTAGAAATTCTGTGAATGATACCTGATTTAAATCTACAACGAATGTTTGGAATACAAACAGAGTAAAAAAAAGTGTTTTTCGTATAATTCAGTGTTCATATAAAAGTATTTGTTTCGAAAGATTTTTTTCTTTCGTGTAATTCAATATTTATATGAAAGTAGCCGTTTCAGAAGTTACTTCTTTGAATGATCTACACATCTATGTTTAGAATTACTTCATTTAAAAATGATTGCTTCCTTCCTTTCTTTGGAAATTTCCCACATTTTTTTGTATCAAGTTGGAGTTGTAGAAAGCCAAAAACTCTCTTTCCCAAAAATTTATCACTCCTATAAAATATAACCCCTTCAATTTATTTTCAATGAATTTGCTGATTCTCGGGCCGATTAAACATATTTCGATTTAATCAGTTCTCGATATGGAAACTGGTGTTTCGACATAGAAAATAGAATTTTTGTAAAATTTGAAAAATTTTCTTTGAATAATCGAACCATTCAGAAGTGAGCATAAATTACCTGACTCTTGTGAATGCGAATATGACTATACGTGGAATTGGTACCTCTGACATTCTAAGATTCTACCTGAAATCAAACAGGTAAATTCAGTCTATTACGCCTGAATTTACCTGTTTCGCCTTTAAAATGACAAACCACCTGTATCAGATATCAGTTCGCATTTCCTACAGCCGAACAATATCTTGTATATACATAAGGGTTGTGAATTTGGGAAAGACTCAGTTAACAAAGTGACACAGACAGAAATAGTAGAAGCGAAATTTGGCAGAGAAAGTGAGAAATAAATATATCAGAAATCATGTCTTTCCGTAATGCACTCACCAGCGGTAGATTTTCGGGTGAGAAGATCTTTCTAGAATTACCTCCCTTCTTACAGTTTGATCCAGAACTTTGGATTGATATTATAGAGCAGTGCTTCGACTCCTCAGATGTCAAAGAGGAAACTGAAAAATTTTGGTGTGTTTTGGGTGCCTTAGATTATCGAATAATTATAAAAATTCGCGAGATTGTAGTAAGAATGCCGAAGGAAGAACCCTATTCCAAACTGAAGACGGTGGTGCGTCGATTGAAGTCACCTAAAGTCGAAAAGGAAGAAACAAACCACCGAAAAACATTCAAGTTCCTTGAGTATCTCAATGGTCTCGTCGACATAGCTAAGGAAGATGCGGTACTCCGTAAACTGTGGTGCAGTAGAATCACTAGAGCTCTTCAAGACGCATTAGACGGAGAGAGGGGTCATACCCCATATACTTTATGGAATATAGCCAACAAGTTGAGTGATATCCAAGACGGCATTTGTAAAATGCCGATGGTATTGGAGATGGCATCAATATCTCCAAAATTTCTTCAGAGGCAATTCAGACAAATTCGTGACGATATTGATAATCTCCGGAAACGAAAACGACACCCTGCTCGGTGTGGTATTTGCGAGACTAGGTTTTGGCAAAACGATAGGCATAAACGCGCTTGAAGAAAATCTACAAACACTACTCATTCGTATGATCTGTAGAAAAACTGCGGTGTATTCAAATTGTGTTTGCATGATTTACATATTGATATTATCATTATGTCATGTTGGTATTTCCACAATGATTTGGTTTTTGTACAATTTTTCAAAAATTATAATGAAAATTCGATTCTGAGATTTTGTTTTATTATAATGTGATAGAATACAGAATAGATTATTCGAGGGTGAAAAGGGTGAGTCTGATTCTGAATTCTGTTTCAACATGACCAAAGATTAAAAATATTCGAAAAATGAATGGTATATTGATTCGGGGACTACAACCCTAATGTCTGATGATTTTAGCTGTTTTGTTGATTCTGAAAATGTAAAATCTGATAAAATAACAGTAGCAAATGGACAGCAAATGCAATTAAAAGGAAAGGGTGATATAACCATAAAGTCTGAAGTTGACGGAGGTATTGGAACCTTTAAATTCAAAGAAGTACTAGATGTTCCTGAGTTGGAGAATAATTTATTATCCGTACCAAAGATAGCAAAGGCTGGGTACGAAAGAACTTTTGATAAAAATCACTCTTATATCAAGATAGATAATGTTTTAGCAATGATTGCTAAGTTTGAAGGTGGTTTGTATAAAGTTGAAACATTTGTAGAGAAAGCAAACCAAATAAAGAATTCATGAAAAAAAATTGAGGGTTGCATACGTTTCTGGCATAGAAGGCTAGGTCATAGAAACCCTGAAGCGACAAAGCACTGGGTTGAAAAACAATTAGCCACTGGAATAAATATTAGAAAATGTGATAATATTAAGCAATGCATTTCTTGTATAGAAGGAAAACTTACAAAAAACTATTTTCCTCGGTCATCAGGCTCTTTTTGTTTGTATCCTTGTTATTTTGCTTTATTGAAAACACCAAATCCAGTTTTATCTTTATTTGTTATTCGACTTGACATTACATTTTACTTTCACATTTTCTATTATCATGGAACAGTTAACTGAAAAAACTTTTAATCTATGTAAAGCAGTACAGCCATACGCATAATACAAAAATAACCAAATATTAGGCATATTTCTACAAGAGCTATTGTTCCAAGTCTTACTTGTCTCTATCAGAGTCATAATTTTCTTCTAATTATTGTATTCAAACTCACGACCCTGATTTTCTTGCATTTCAATAGAAAATTCATAGCTTTCTATGTTATGTCGTAGTGCTTCAGTTACAGTTTTCTTTCTCAGTTAAATAAGACATCTACATCAGGTCATTTGTAAAACTAGTCGTCACAACTGTCTGGTTCTTGTTACATGTTACATGATACCCCATGATGTAAGTAATAGCCCTAAAAAGGCTACTAGTGATGTGCTACTCTAATTATTCGCTGAGTTTTGTTTTTGGGCTTTTGCTGAACTCGTGTTATAGCACTTGCACTGTTCTTCCATGTCCGACAGCAATTTTCTCCTCTCACACACTTTTTCCATAATTATTTTACTTGAAAATATTCTCGCAAAGCCATAACGGTGGTGCTTGAGCACATTTGCTTGGATGTTCTTGTTAGTATAGTCTTGTTTTTGTACATCAGTCCCTCAGAACCTTGGTCAGGGTTGTTCAATTTCCGGATTAGATCATCTTGAAAGCATAGCCACTCGTTATTCACCCTTCATTTCTATGCGAGGAGAATGTTTACGTTATATACAGTGGATCCTATAGTTAAAACTACGTAGAACTATTGTAATGAAATGCAAAATAAATAAAACATAGATCAAATCTATTTTAGACAATTTGATTACCACTCAGACTGGCATATATTGATGATAGATAACGTAAATTCCGCAAATTCTGATGGTACGCAAAACTGGAACTGTACAAAAGGACCATTCTGAATCTAATACTGGTGTTAATATTTCGTTTTGTTCTATGAGATCGAGCTTCTTGAGTCTGTCTTTAATTTAGAGGGGAACAGAGCGGGAGCGTTGAAGCAATGGAATCGCACTAGGTTTCACTTTCAATGAAATCTTTCGACATTTGAATAATACAAGTTTTCCATCATAAACATCTTCAGATTCTTTTCTCAGAACTTCCTTCACAAAAGCAAGACCAATCGTACTCACGTGATCTGCAATTTGAAATACAATATTGAAATACTGTATTGAATATCTACCTGATACTGATTAGGAATAACATAGAATTCCATAATTCTTTTAGTGTTTTTTACATAACATCAGTTGATAATAGACCTTTGGTAACAGTATTTTTTCCTGTATACCCTTTAAATAATTTCTTCGATTCTTTCAAAGAAACTGGAGTGAAATATTAGTGAGGTGTAACAAAACATGACCTATCACCCCAAAAGTGTTTTTTATAAACTTCATATCTATAATTTCAGCCCCAGATTTATTTTCCTGTTTATTAAAAATTGAGTGAGATCTTTCAGTTCAAGTTGGGTAAAAAATTCGAAAATAGTCTCGACAACGATTTTACTTTGGCATTCTTCATGAGCGTTAATTAAATTAACAATATCTTAAAAGTTATATATATTAAAAGTTTCTTCCTTTTGTAGTTGGCTCTTTTACATTTACGTTTTTGTTTTCGTTTTGTATTATTCATTTTTGAAGTTGAGGCAAAATGTAATAAGGGCACATTATCATCATGATTATTCTGACCGGATATTTCTGTGGGTAAATGGGGAAGGAAAACCACAGATTCTTTATCATGATCTGTTTGGATATAGTCCACATCTTCTTTACCAGATGATGACCCAACATCAGAAACATTGGTGTTTTCAGGCGGTAGAACTGCTATGTAGTCTTGTCTCCTATTTCTGCGACCGTAAAAAGTAATAGGGTCAATTTCTGGAAACTGAAACAAATACAAACTCACATTAGTTCCAGGTTTATCTATGAATCCATTCCTTGAAATTTTATTACCAAAGTGGGCAATGTGTACTAGAGGATACAAACAATTCAAATCAATTTCTAGTGGGGCTTGAAAGTTCATATATGAAAACTGAGTACTGTACGAACAATTTGAAATACATAAAATTACCGTACAAAATACAAAATAAAAGTAAAACCTGATAATTACACTATTTAGCCAATATTGTACTCACCTCGTCGGCGTTTGTTGACGACGCCATCACTACTCGATGATAAACGTGGTTTCTAAACTTCACCGCAGCGGCTCAGTCTTCCCCATCACGCCAACACTCTTTGATGCTTATGTACCTACCAGTATACATTGCCGGTTTCTCCATAACTGGCACACTATTTGCATTGAAAATTTCCAATACAAATGTATCCCATGAGATACGTTAGCCGATTAAGGGTTAAAGAAACTTCGACCTTGAAAACTATTCTATGCTTTCATAAAATCAAAGTTAGAATACGCTTCAGTTGTTTGGAGCCCCTTTTATCAACATCATATAGATAGAATATAATCAATTCAACGACGATTTTTAAAACTGCTAAGCCTAAAAACTGATGGCACAATAGACACAAACCATTGAATTACTACAAAAGCAGAACTTTTTCAGTCTCGAGAAAAGGCGTGAGTATTAAGTGTAGTGTTAACCTATAAAATTATAAGAAGCATAGCTGACTGCCCAACATTATTGGAAAAGTTTAATATTTGCATACTTTTTATATAAAAACATCTCGCACAAATGTTCTGAAGAATTCTCCGCTCAATACTATGTGTAAAGTGACACATTTCGTTAGCTATGATCTAGATGTATTCATTTGCAAGTTGTTAGATATGAAATATCACTTTCTAAAATAATTGTTTTGTCACCTATTATGAAATATAAAATGTGTGTATGCTTGATATTCATATGAAAAGTTTATGATGTATTCATTATATTCTGTTAATTCCTTCTCTGTAATTGGGCTTTGTCCTGTAGAATATTGTAAATAAATAAATAATTTTGTTTTGTGCATTTTCTGTCAACCAAATAGTGTACTACAAGGTTAGAAGGTTCACTAAGAAAAGGGATGTTGATGGAAAACCTGAGACATTTTTCAGTTTGCTGCAGTCATTTGTATGTATGAAAGAAGGGCAGATGTCGCACATATTTATGGTCTGTCTATGAGAAATGGAAAGGTCAGACAAGGTTGTTCTTTGTTAGCACTACTGTTCTTCAGGTGGTCTGAAGTGAGAATGTTTTCTAAGGATATTATTATATTTTCTATTCTAATTCGGGCCAGTGTTTGAATTCTGTGACCTGTAACAAATGCTAACAGGGTAGCAATTTTTCGGGTCAGCTGATCTATGGATAGTGTTTCGTTAGTAGATTTTTCTCCGATTAGTATAGGACACATTGGGGTTTCCAGATGAAATTATATCTCGTTTTAGGAGGTCAAAGTCTGAGAATACTTTTGATGAATCTCTTTATTTTCAAACTACTGTGGTTGTAGTATGAGAGACAGGGCTGAGTGAACAGAACTGAACGAGCGGAATGAGGAAGGTTTTTCTCTATATATGTGCTCTAATAATTTGCTGACTTGGTACTCGTAAGCTTCGAATACATTCTACTTGGATATTCTTTTCACCAATCCACGGTAAAGGCATCCACTGCAAATATGTCCGGGTCTGGTAGCCTTACTTTAAAGCATTTCACCCATTTATTCTTGACGCAAATAGGTCTATTTCTGGGGTACCGAAAAGCTCAAAAATTTTCAGTATCTGCCTCTTAGTCTAGTTCACAGGTACTATTTTTTCTATAAAATATGAAAATTTTTATATATCGATCAAGGTTTCATTCGATTGGCATTGTCACGTAGAGAGTTTAGAAAAGTTCGAAAAGGCGCTGAAAAAAATTACAAAAGTTATAAACCAATTAGTAAAAAAAATTGAGGTTTGGTTTTTTTGAATATCTCTAAAAATATTCAAAATTTTCGAATTTTAAAAAAGATTATCAAATTTCCTTAAAATAAGTTCCGACTCCCGGAGCTGTACCTCTATTATTTATAATTTTTACAGCGCCCTGAAACTAGAGCCAAAAACGGGTAGTCTGGCGCGCGGTTCGACAATCTGACACAGCAACAAAAAAATTATTTAAAGATATTAAATATGAATATTAAGAAATAAAAAAATTCTTGTAGTTTTGGAATATATCAATGAAGAATAATTCGCGATTGAAAAATTATTATTCATTAGGCATTTGTTAATTAATAATTTTTTATAAACTGAAAGTTTACATAAAACATAAAAACCCTTATAATTAGAAGTACGAGATTTGAGCCAGTTCTAAGCCTACCCCACCATGATGTCATCAATGACTAATTAATGACAAGTGGTGTAATTAGGGTGACCTTGAACACTATGTCTGTTGCATAATTAGTTGAGACCTTGAACGATATGTCTGGTGCATAGCTGAAAATGTATTCATAAGAATACTTTTTTGTCTGAGACATTGTGTGTTTATGTGTGACGTCATGACAAATGTTTGACCTTGGGCAAGGCGCATACACGGTAGATTATCCTTCATGTGTCTAAGCAAAAACCATCTTGTACAGAGTACACATGACTTTGGAATTTGCATACACGGTAAAGATATCCTTCATGAATATGAAGAATAGATTGCATACACTGTAAAGAGTGGGTTCAGCATAATCCTTCCATGTGTTTGCATACACATTGGAAAGTGGGTTTAGTATAATACGCATAATCCTTCATGTGTACTCTGTACAAACTAGTTTCCATAGATTACATACACACACACCAGCCATCCCAAGATTTACCAACACGAGCACTCACTACAACTCATATCTGCACTTAACGAAGTCCCAGCCACGAATGAATGCCCTCACTGCTTTCTGTAAGCTTATCGATTTGGAATGGTGGGGTTGTTCCCCCCCCCCCTCCACTATGACATCTGTATAAACTAGTTCGCATAGAGTACAGATACACACACACACCAGCCACCCAAGATTTACCAACTAACAGGAGCACTCACTACACCTCACATCTGCACTCCACGGAGTTCCAGCTACAAAGCATGTAAAGAGAATAGTGCTGAAAAGGCTGAAAAAGATCCTACTTCTCAAGTGTTGCTATTCTATAGACGATTTCTTTTTATATTTTTTGACTGTATTATTGATGTTTTTATATATACATGTATAAGTGAAATTGTAATTCTTGACATGTCCTTGTTCAATGTAACGATGTAAGTAAAATATTTACGTTTTTAATAATTTATGTAACCTTTGTGCATTCAAATGATAAAATAAAGGAATATTATTATTATATTTTGTACCACTTGGTGGTCGATAAACGCAGCATATGAAGTTAGTGATCTTCTATAATATTTTAAACCACATGACATCAAAATTTTGGGGCTCTCCCGTTTCGTACTGATCAAAATTATTGTGTGCGTTATTGACATAATTGATAAGAGATTCATAAAGTTTTGTTACAACGCCATAGTCAACGCTATTCTGTATACTTAGACTTGTTTTATTCATACTTTCTAAAATATCATTCCGTATTTCCATTAGAACAGTCTCAAATTTTTAAATTTTTTTTGTGAGGCTTTGGGTTTCGTTTCTAGTGTTTCCTGGTCGATTGATGTCACTTGCGATGGACAATGCCTCAGAAATATTTAAATAACCATTTTGCAAAATAATAATATTGGCACGTTCAGACCATCTAGTTTTCGGAAGAGGCTTCAAAACTCTATTTACACCTAATTGCTATGTCAAAATTTTTCATCATTTGGTCGAAACTGAGAAAAAATTGTACAACTTTTGTACTAATTGGAAGAATGCTATTGCTTCAGTAACACACCCAACAGTCTGAACACCCACTGAATTTATCTCTCTTTCGTATTATTGGACGTTGCTTTCCACTTGGGCGCCTCCTGCTCGGGGGACTTTTTGTTTTTTTCACATATCTTTCATATAATTGGTGCAATCATATTCCCACGTGGACATCCGGTCCCGACTTCCGACCAGCGTGAATGAGAGTGCTATTTCTCTTCAAATGGAGTTTTTTCAATGGTGGTACGTTCTATAACGGCGGACATTCATATCACTAACTGAGTTCCATCTCCAACAATGGCGTCCGCGTACCTTCTTTGTTGACAGTCGTTATTGGTACGTCTGTCCACCACCATATCAGAAACTAAACTCTTACCCACTAAATTTAGCGAATGTAGCGCACATAAAACGTAAATTGCATATTCGCACGCCAGAGTACTTTCTAGACATATCTGATGTATGGTCGTAGCTCTGCCCGCGTCAATCTTTTATGGTGATATCAAGGCTTTCAAAAATGTTGAAAATGGTATCTGCTGTATATTGCACATTATGTTCATCCATAGGCAAATATTGCAAAAATTTCTCAATAGGCTGTCCGTCTTTTACGTATCTAACAATGAAAGTGAGCTAGTCAACGTAGGACAGACCTGGCGTAGAATCTACGCTAATAGAGTAGTATGTTGCTGATTTAATTTTTTTGAGAATTGTTGACACTTGCTGTCCCATTAAATTAACGAATTCATTACAAATATTTGCAGAATATTCTTTTCCACAATTTCCTCAGTTTTGTATATGATCAGCAAGAATAAGATTAAATTCACATCAGTTCTCTTGAAACTAAAAATTTCACTGCTGCAACAATTCTCCTAAGCACATTCTTCCGATAGTTCATTTCTGTTGTCCAAATTGGGACAACTTACTATCAATTCGTCTAGTAGTTTACATTATTGCAACATAAATAATATATAAATTGCCTGCGCTGTGAGCTGTTCTTATGCTCCTTCAATAAGTTACTTACATGCTTCCAATCTTCATATCC
Organism: Leptinotarsa lineolata; assembly: GCA_015342045.1. NCBI lineage: Eukaryota > Metazoa > Arthropoda > Insecta > Coleoptera > Chrysomelidae > Leptinotarsa > Leptinotarsa lineolata. The sequence goes on along the minus strand of WOGR01005028.1, from coordinate 1,966 downwards.
ATTTGGAGAACTCAAATACCAGTAGTTTTATTAAATAGAAGCAGCAATAACGGTACACAGATTTTTTTGCTGGTAAATAAAAAGGAGCCATTTTATCAAAGACTCACCATTCATCAATTTACGGGTAGAAATATTTTTAGTCAAGTATCTAGTTATTGTTTTACCACTTGAATCTGGAAAACTTGTAGAAGTTTCGGGGAAGTCGCAATTTTTATTTTGAAATAACTCTGGCCCTTTTCGAATCCAAATATTACAGATTTCCTTCGTTAAAATGGCGTCACAGTACGTACCAGGCTCAGGAGATACAGATACATACTTTAATTATAAAATAAGACAATATAATTAACTCACTGATGATTTGATAATGTGTCGTTGTGTGATGTTGCTTTCTTTGCAGGAAGTGGCTAACTTTCTAAATTATCACTGTCAGACATCTTTTATTTTCAATTATTTTTGGAAATTCTTCATTTAAATGAACACAGCTTATGTATACAGTAGTAAACAAAACTATATACACTATAGGTATCTGAGCTCAGTGTGGCGAGAAAGATAGCGTAATGCCAAACCAGTGGTAAGAGAATCGCACAGTCGCTTGCGCATGACGACCCGTTGCCACGGCGTGCGTCGCCACGTCAACAATCAGTTTTACATGCGACTATAGATGTTTAACACCAAAAACATGTAATGTGCCAGACAAAAATGTTTTGAGAATATAAATGTGAGAATCTGTCGGTCCTTCGGGGCCCATTGTCCAATACTATCAGCATACTTATTTTTAAATATTTTCTAGTAGCCATTAATACTCCGCCACCCCTCCCGATTTGTCTTTGAATCCTTCCTAAAAATATAAATCTGCCAATTCCAATTTTGAATTCAAAATGTCTGATGTAACATGTAAAACGAGAACAAATGGAAACTTGAGCGAAGACCTTTTTCTTTCCTCACATTCCTTTTACACTATTTCTGCCGATTGTATGTGAAAGTTATAAAATAAATGTATAATTTCCTGTTTTATCTTTTGTTTAGTAAAACCATACTTGCTAAAATTTGGTGCAATTTAAAAACATGACCGTATACCATTGGGTTGTAAAGTGGGTCGCCTAACATTAAGGTTAGTAATTCAAATTCATTGTTCCTCCACGGGCTTGCGAAATAGAGTTGATTGTAGGCGATGTGGTACCTGAAGGAAGGGGGGAAGGTGTGGTTGAGTTTTCACATATTTTCCTGTAATGATACTTTCAGATAGCAGTGGATGAATTTTGGCCACAATTCCGATAATTGGGTACCCCATAAGTGATCAACTTCAAAATAAACTCTTCACAAAGATGTATGGATCTTCCACAGCATTTCTTCCAAAAGTCATTGAACACTGGAATTACAAGAATATCACTTTTTCCTAGTCAGTTTGTACTCCAAATATCCTTTATGGAATTGAACTAGATATAATTCACAGAAATGCTAAGTAATGTAATATATGAAAAAGTATCAATATAAAATTCCTCTTGAATGGAAATTTATCATCTCTTCATTAATCTCATATTATACATATATATGTCTGTATACGTCCTGAAGGTGACCTGTATGAATTGATTTTGTGTTTACCTTTTCTTTTTGTTGTTTCCTGTTTTATGAGGAATCCAGGCTTGAAAATAGTCAAGAAGTATATATTTGACAAATTTTACTCACAGCTAAACATTCTTCATCAAAGGAAAAACATTTGATAGACATTTTTCTTTAAACTATACTGCCATTTTGGTGGCTCATTAAATTTAAACAAATTATATATCAAAGCAGATAATCAACATATACTTGTGATGAAAACTATCAGACTTCTCTGCTGAGGACTGACCATGCTATGAATCGCATGTTTAAAGGTAAGACCACGTTAACCCTCGGCTCGCACAAGTTTAGACTTTCGAGTGATGTCTTTCGTGGAGAGCGACAGCTGGTTAATTCCCACAATTTT
>WOGR01005027.1:0-14172 GCA_015342045.1 Leptinotarsa lineolata | reverse complement strand
GTGCTCAACTAAATACTAAATATTTCTCAGACGTCGTTTACCCAAATTTACTCCCAGTTGAATAATAGGTGGAGCACCAATAGCTAATAGATTAGGTGGCGTGATTCGCAGATTTCAGAAATACCTCGAAAATAAAAATGGCTGCAGTCTCACAGACGGCACGTTACCAGTTAAGGGTTTTAAGGGTAATATGGAATTCCTCAATAATTTTGCATCTGTCAACTTCGCTAATGTAAATGAAGCATTTGGAAGTTTTTGACAACATTTTCACAAGTGATTCGAGGCAGCCCCCCCTGAAGTTTCAACACATAAATGCCAAAAGCAGGTCAACAAAAAAAATATTCTGTCCTCATCATTGAGGCTCGAATTTGATGACCTCAAGTACCCGAATCATTTGAGAGAATAAGAGAACTCTGAAATTTATAACAATACATATAAAATAATTGAAAAACTGTTGAAAATGAGATACGTCAGGAAAAAATCAATCGTTTTATGAAAAAAGTGAATGAAACCCGCAATAAAGGGAAACACTTTGGAATATTATTTAACAGCCCTCTTAAATTATTGAAACCGAAAGTATTTTTGAATATCATAATAATAATTTAATAATGATAAATTAAAAGTTGCAAAAACATTCGGAGAATATTTCCCAAGTATTATAGTAAAAAAATTGAAATCCATTTCGAAGGAAGCCACCTGTTAACACAACAATGTTTTTCTTACCAGCCACAGGAGTAAACGTATCCCAATGAGGGTGAAATTCGGAATCCAGGATTATGTCTTCAGGGGGTAAAAGCAGCAGGTGATATGATTCAGTTTGAATGATGAACTTCTCGGAAAACGTTTTCCTTCAGAATATATTCTTCAGATCTCTGTCTGGAAAAGTTGTTCTGCCGGGACTAAACGACATTTATATCTCATGACAATCATATAAGTTTTTTTAGTGGAATGTGGGATGGGTACTTCCCCAAAAGAAACTCTACGAGAGGTATATGCTTAAATATTCACATAGTTGGAAGATGGGTTCTACTTTTTTTTAAGTAGATGAGGTTAATAAAAAAACCTTGAAAAATTTACCCTAAAAATGGTTACTTATTGTAACAAGAATGGTACCACAAAGTGATGTAGGTGCAAGAACCTTGCAGCAATTCAAATCCAATTGAAAAAATTTGCATAAAAAGCAATTTGCTGAGGTAGATTGGCAAACAGATATCTCATAACCTTGATAACTATTCGATTTTGGAAAAATAATTTTAGAGGATAGGATGATTGGATTCATTTTCTAAATTCAGATAACTTAAGTGGTATGTCATCTTTTGTGGACCGATGGAAACTAAAATGTTATCAGTGTAGGAACTAGATTGGGCGGAATGAAAGAGATTAACTTTGTTATCTTGATATTATCAGACGTTTATATCGTGGTCACGCAAAAAAAATAAAGTGATAAAACATACATGTTATCAGCCGTTAGTGAATGTACCATGTTCTCTATGACCTCATTATCTTATCTCTGAGCGACAGTAAAAATGACCATAAAAACATATACATTTTTCTAAAGTAAAAAACAAAAAAGGTGATAAATTTCAGCTTCATCACTTGAATCAAGATTCATGAAAATGTTCAACTTCTTTCAAGTAAAAACAACGACGCCATAATTCCCTTCAACACATTCTGTTGAACTGCTCAAAAATATTTATCAATAGCTTGTATATTTTCTGTGAGGTTATCAACTAGCATATGCTTGAATTGAAAGGGTTATATTTTCAGGAGAGATTAATTTTTGGCTTTCTACTTCTTCATCTTTAAATCAGAAGAGGTCTGATCCAGCTCCACAACGACGCCCGTACGCACGTTTCACAAATCAAGGTTCGAAAATCGAATAAATTGAGTATGTAAGTTCAGCCTCACACACTATACTTTCCAGACCTCTCACCAACTGACTACCATCTTTTCAGACACTTCAGTAATTTTCTCACCGGTAGAACCTTAGCCAATCAAGACAAGGTGAACATGGCCTTTTCCGACCTCATCGAATCCCAAGCACACAATTTTCATGCTGAAAAAAAAATCAACTTGTGTTACGTTGGCAAAAAAGCACTGATTCTAATTATTGCTAATTAATTATTGCTACAAGGACACCACCACCTCTACATCTGGAGCTAGTTGAGGATGATCGGTCTTTTCTGAATAAAGTATATTCTGAGAGACCTATTTCTTCACTTTCAATATCATTCTTTAACGAAGTTTCTGTAAGAACTATGATATCATACTCATTAACTGCTGAATTTATTTCGAGATCTTTGCCGCGGAGCAATAAACTGATCTATTTGCTGAATCAGATCGAATAATTGTAATTTTTATATATTGTTGATGGCAAACAAATTATTATTATTATTATTATTATTATTTCATCACATATTTGATAAGATATCTGTATAAACGGTTATAAGATTGTTGAAATGTGTACCATGGAAACTGAACTCATGGGAATGTGGTACTTTCAGTAGACTTGGAAAAGATCAACAAATTGAACAGCTCCCAACCAGCAAAAAAGTATTACAAATTTCCAAGTATGTTTCAGAACTTCCCCCCTTTTCCTTCAAAGACTTAGCAACCGAACACGCTTCAAACATGATTCAACTGAGAATTTCAACGACAGTTAGAAATGTAATATTGAGAAGAATTCCTCACTATGTGAATATCGAACTTCCGGTCCATTGGAAAACTCCTTAGAGACCAAGAATTTATTGACAAATACCTACTTCGCCATGCCATGCACGTATCCGTTGACATTCTGTTCTACAATGGCGTAGTTTCCCCTTATAAATCTGCCTGCTGTGACTTAAAGCCAAAGAATGGCAACCAAACCAAGGACCACGCTTGTTCTGGTTAATTCGAAACTTGCCTGAGTTTAACGTATTGTCTCTGTGTCTCTGAATATAAACTAACTTGTGGTCTACAGCCTTGCTCTAATAGACGAGCTGTATTCATTGGTAGTACGAGGATAATTTCCGTATGAATGTTTTGTTTTTCTGGGCGCGTGTAAGCTCTTTTCTGCCACCGATTTTCCAAGGAAACGATAAATACAGAGTAGTTGAACATTTCACACAAATTCATTTGGGAATCAAATCAAAAATGAACCAAAATGAGATGAATTTTCTGTATATGACGAATAGAGTCAGGATACCAAATGATACTAAGTCAGATACTCACATCTATTCAGTATTTCCAAGAAAAATACAGATTTTTACTCCCGTATGAATTGAAGTCAATAACAAGATCAGTTGAATTCTTGGAAGAGGTGTCAACATGCAATAACTCTTTGATCCTTTTGATGTACCACTTCTCCGGGGCTGTTGAGAGAGGGGGTTTTGAAATTGCAACAGCATTTTAACTTCTTGCGGCTTATATCGTAGTGATGTATTTTGGTTCCACCTCACTAGCCATATATTGAAAAGCGAAGATTACCACTCACGTGATTGAAATCAGGTTTCATAACATGATTTTTCTATTGTTTTTTTGGATATATAACCTTCCACAATCAGAAAAATAAAAGCTCAATCAATAGAGAATCTGCTGAAGTGTAATAAAGGGCAAACTAAAAAATTAACCCCTGAAAAGTTAGTAACTTGTCGTATACATAAATTCTGTTCACAAATTGGAAAAGAAATCAATTCGAGAAATCAAATATTGATACTTTTTACAGCTATGCAAATAACTGCTGAATTGTTCTTCCACCCTACCTAAAAAAGTCACTTCATGGACACGTAGAGGAAGTTGTGGTAAAACTTGGGGTTCACGTCCCAAACCAATCCAATAATCCATTGAATATATGTGATACTTGTCAGACCAATGCTCACTTATGGAGCAATTGCCTGGTGGCCGGAGGCTTTGCAGAAAACGTCTCAGGCAAAGCTTTCTGGCTCACAGAGACAGGCTTGTCTGGCTACCTGTGGTGCCATCAGTACGAAACCTTCAGCGGCCATGGAGATCCTTCTAGATCTACCTTCTCTCTACATTTTTCTGAAGAGAGAGAATAGATGGACTACACATAGACTTGTGCACATCGCTAATTGCACAAACCAATCCAATGCGGAGTACAATAGATTGCTAGCTGACACTGAAAGTCACAGTATTCTGGGAATGACCTCTGACGTTATGTCTCCAACTATCAACTATGAAATGCCTTATATAGTACTTTTCTCAAGTGGAGAGGACTGGATCCTCGGGGAGAAGGAAATATTAGGAGCAGATAGTTGTTGGTTCACAGATGAATAAAAAACACCTTCAGGCTTTGGTGCAGGGATTTTCAGTTGCAGACCCAGGACAGATATGTCAACCTGCCTAGGGACCTATGCGAATTGTGTGCAAAAAGATTGGACGAATCCAACCCCACACATAAGTCATTTTAAATGTTCTCGAACGATCAAGCGGCGTTGAAAGCTCTTGGCTTCTACCGAGCAACATCTCAATTGGTAGCATATTGCAAAAAACGACTCTTCTCAACAAATTATCTCTGGTCTGAATTCCTGGCCACACTGGCCTGAAAGGCAATGAGGCTTCTGATTCCCTTACAAAGGAAAGTGCTGCAAGTAGCTTCATAGGACCAAAACCTGTCATTGACATTGCTTCAGGTTTGCCAAATAAACATTGAACATCTGGATGGCAAAAGTTTTGGCAAAATCTTCCAGGACTGGTTCACTTCGAAGCGTTGATTCACCCTAAGGAGCTTTAAACCAAACAGGTGTTGGAATACAGTAGGGATGAACTACAATGTCTAACAAGCCTCTTCACAGGTCACTGTCGTCTGAATCATCATATGCAGAGACTCGGGCTGTCGAAAGACAGTATGTGTCGCCTCTGTTTGGAAAATGATGAAACAGCAGAGCATATACTTTGTGCCTGCCCCGCTGCGGACAGAATCAGGTTTTCAGAGTTCGGTAGGACCACCCTCTTAGCATCTGATCTGAAAGATTACTCACTATAGAAACTAATCAGCTTCGTTAAGAAGCTGGATTTATTTGGTAGAGTTTGAATAGGTGTGAGCCACCTTGAACCCTTGCGGGTTGCGGTGGAGGGTCGAATAGACCCACACACTTTCGACCTAACTTAACCCAACCTAATAAAGTCTCGGCATGTGATTTGAAGTAGCACAGCATCAACATAAGTATATGCACAAATTAATAAAGATCAGTGACTGGTAGCTAAAAATATTGTGATACAAAATCAAGCAAACAATTTCTGGTCATGAATCAATCGGAGTGAAAATTGATGAAAGAAGAAAAAAGAAGAGAGGAAAGAGGAATGGTGAAAGGTTCATCATGTTATTGACTTTGAAAAAAATATAATTTGAGTTCGATTTCAAACTGGGAGGGACAGTTTTGTTAGAAGTTCTGGAATATCATCAATTACTTTTGATATCTGGTAACTGATAGAGCGTTTGAATAGCTGGGTTGTGAAAATGAGACGTGATAAAAAGCCTTCGAACATGACGTTGATATTATGAACATCAGTTCGAAACGTCACTTTTACGTGTAGGTACGAAGGGACTTCATATAAGAGAATCTTATGATAGAGACAGGCACCATATAGGTTTCTCTCATTCTCCATATTTAGCTATATAACTTCCTTGAGCTTGTGAGATATTCTGTTTCTTCTTTCTATTCCGTATATAAGCCCCAAACATGAATTCTGGACTTTCTGAATCTTTCATTCATAATGACTTGTCAGATTTGGCCCATAAAGAGTATCTGCTAAACCCTATTGTGCTAGCACTAAGCACTCACATAACTTTTCTTCAATTATATTGATAGGCAGTGCCTATTATCAGTTTGTGAGAGGCATAGGCTCGTTGAATGAGTTTGTTGGTGTGTTTTTTAAACCTCATATAAAAATCAAATGACACGCCAAGGTTCATCAATAACATCAAGTCATACTGAATGATTTTTGAGAATTCAGTTCAATGAAGGTTCATTTTTCTGTTTTTAACCTCTCTTCTTAGTAATGTCAGCCAGGTACTATCCATTTCCAAAGGACTATTCGAAATACACTAGTTATTCGCTGAAAGGATATATGCGGATTCTTTGAGTTTTTCATTCATTCATGAGTTTCTGAAAAAAAATTGTTTTGTTGTTCTGAAATTGTTCGTTTCGTTAACCAGCTGACGAACGTCAACCCTCATAAGTCGAAACTTGTGCGAGCAATGTATTAACGAGGCCTTACCTTTTAACATGCGATTACCCAGCACGATGGCCCGGCGGGAAATCGAACCCCGGTCTTTCGCTTGAAAGGCGGATGTGCTAACCTCTACACTACCAAGACCACTATGGTAATAATTTTTGTTTTATTCTCTTCTATAGCGTGATCACCAGATGATTTCAGAGTGCGCTTCGCAATCTCGCTCCTGTCATCAGTCTTCCCTTTATATATTCACGATGTTCAGTTTTTCTCACATTTAGGGGTCTTGAAGTTTCACCTATATAACTTTTCCTACAGGAACACGGTGTATTGTAAATACGAGTACAATCTTTCGTTCTTTCAATCTGTTGGTGCTTCTAAAAGTTGTGCTTATAATATATACCTATAACCAATACCTCTGAATTTCTCAGCCAAAGCGGGAACATAGAGTATGACGTTAGTTGTGAGGTATATGTATTATTGTATTTCCCGGAGCAGTTTGTGGGAAGATCACTAAATGTTTTCGTGTGATATAATATTAGTAATATTAGTACTAATATTGTATTTTCGAGTACGAAGATGTCAAGTTTGAGTTAGCAGGCTTTGTGTTTTGCTTTTGTTGTAATGATGCTGTTCTGGGATTGATGCTGAAGAAACATTCAGAAGTTTGTTTGGAAGGTTAAAAAATGATACCAGAACAAAATTTGTTGAAAAGAGTAAAAATATTGTACTTGACACAAAAAAAATATATTGAAGTCGACCCGAGGTACAGAGGTTGAAATGGGATTTTCATTATTTTCACGATCTTTGAAATGTCTTATGGAAAGACTTCCAAAACACAAGTTAAGGTCGAATAAAATCTGAAGTTTAAACGTTTCGTCTCCTACTATAGCAGACATCTTCGATGAAACATTTGGTACTTCAGGTTCCAATTGACCACGACTGATCATCACGGATTTTCTTTCTTTCAATTATTAGTCTAGAACGTAATATAACAAAAGTTGAATCTATTACAATGACCTTTCTCTCAATCGAACAAAATACTGCTCCCCTATGTGCGTTTCGCTAACCAAGTTAACATCATCAGTAGGTGTCTTGTTCTAATTTAATATTGATAGTGAACTTCAAAAAATACAACAGTTTTGAATCAAAATACTCGTGTACTGTGAATAGTTTCCTCGGAAATTAACAGTGAAGTATCAATCGTTGAATTACCTTTTTCCAGATGTGAAAGAATAATGAACTACTATAGAAAAATTTGCAGGAAAATGCGATTAACAGAAAAAACATATTTGGATTTTTCAAATTTCCTGGTGGATTTTTTCATAGGGGTATTGTTTATTGTGCACCATCTGGAAGATATTTCAATAAAAATTACCCGTGGTTATTTTGAAATAAAAATCTAAGACATTGATATACCCTTCTGATGAGTAATTTCGAACTAGAATATTATAGGTGATAATATAGTAAACGCAAAAGACTAACTCTCATCAAAATTCATGAGAAATGAAAATTTTCTGTGCCATGAAATTCAAAATATTAGAAAAATTCCTAAAAATGTAAGTTTACCCATTGAATTCGTAGATATTTTTATTATCGCTCATTTACAGACGCCTAGGTTCAGTAGAAATTGGAAAGAAATATTCTTGATTCCCAGAAGTTCAACTCAGTCCAACCCTCCCAACTTTCATTGGCTTTTATATAAATACATTTTTTGTTAAAATGTTTTCCACTGTCTCTAATAATGACTATTATTATTTTCATCAACTGTTCTTCAATTGTGGAAAGTAATTAATTTCTATGCTGTAAAATCTCTGAAACGTGTTTTATCCAGTCGTTTTGTTCGACCAACATAGTTTTTGTTGCGATTATCAACAATTTTTTTGACATGGCCTACTTTCATTTTCTTTCATGATGCCCTTGCATTGAATGTGTTTCAGAAAACAAAATATATTCAGAAAGTATGTGACCTGATTAATATGTCAACATATTGCACATTGGGCTATCATTCTTTGATAATAAATACTCACCAAATATCGTTGTGAATCTCCAGAATATCCAGAAATAGCTACTTGAATATTCGTGTTGTGTTGCGTGTTGAAAGTGTATCAAGTAAAACCTTGTCGGAACTATAGCACTAATTAGGGATAAACCCGTTGTCTCAGACAGAATAACGGCTTTCAAAATGGTGTTGGTAATTGGAAACGATTTCGAATTAGAATTACAAAGTAAGGTTGATTGAGTTATGGGAGATTGGGGAATGGGAAATGTGTTGATCGCCCTTGTCGAGTATCGGATAAAGAGGAGTAGAAATGAAAAGATAACCAGTTCGAAATCTAAAAGTCCTCATAGTGTAGGTAGTGATAGTTAGTTCCTTGAAATGCTTCCAATAACATTTATTCAAATTCAGGAGCTATTATAAAGGTGCCTGTTTGGCGATTTTCTGCAACCGAAAAATATGGATCAGGGAATTTGCATAAAATGTTGTTTAAAAAATGTAATTGAGTGCTCAAAACACCTGATATGTTGAAAGTGACATACAATGATTGTACTCTTGGTCACAAAAATGCTTACTAGTGGTACAAGCTTTTCACAGAAGGTCGATAAGATGTGAATGACGCCCTGGGACGCCCCAGCACATCAACAACCGATGGAATTTTCGAGAAAGTGTAAAAAATTGTGATAAAGAAATGTCGAATCACTATTAGAGAAGTTGCTGTTGATATTGGCTTATCGGTCGGCTCATGGCATGCAACCTTTTCTGAAATGTTGGCCATGAAGCGTGTGGTAGCGAAGTTCGTTTCTTTACACGATTATGACTTACAAAGAAACATCGTGAGATCATCGCCCAGGAATTAATGAATATCGCCAGCGCCCAGGAATTGTTAAATGACGTCAATGGCGATCCAGAATTACTTAGAAGGATCATAACTGGTGAGGAATCATGAATATAAAGTTTTGGCATCAAAACCAAAATCCAATGAAAGAGCTCAGAAGAACCAAGTGCAAAGGAAGCACACCAAGTTTAATCAAATATCGAGGTTTTGCTCACGGTTTTCTTTGATTACCGTAGCGTTATGCTGTGTTCATATAACTCTGGAAATCAGGACTCATTCAGAAGAAAGATTCTCGAAGAGGAAAATGAAAGGACTAGTATTTCTAGATGAAAATTTTCTGGAAAGTTTGAATATTTGGGACTGATACTGCACTTAAGACTCCAGAATAACCACCAGTATGCATATCAAACAGGCAAATCTATAGATTCAGCATTGAACAACCTTGTAGCGAAAATTAACCATTCCTCTGACAACAAGGAGATTGCGGTTGCTGTATTTCTCGATATAGAAGGAGCATTTGATAATGCACTACCTCAATCTATAGTATCAGCCCTGGCTGGAAAAGGCATAAAATCGACCATAACTGGATGAATCTATGCCACGCTGGTAAATAGAACTGCAACGACTCTTGAAGGATCACCAGGGACTGCTCTAAAGGTGGGGTACAATCTTCCCTTCTGTGGTCGCTCCTGTTGGATGATCTGCTTGATGCCTTCGTTGTAAGAGAAGTATATCTGCAAGCTTATGCAGATGACCTTGTCATTTCGGCAAGGTCCACGTCGGGAAGGAAAGCTTGAAATATCCTCCAGAGTGAGATGGACGTGATTCACAGTTGATGCCAGAGGGAGAAGATGTCTGTCAATCCCAGCAAAACTGTGATAATCCCCTTCACCAGGAGGGGAAAATTAGACGATTAAACGCGACTTTCCCTCAATGGAGGATTTATTCCATTTGGAACGGAGGTGAATTATCTTGGAATTGTCTTCGATAAAAAAACTCATCTGGGGAACGCTCACTTGGGAAGAGTTTAACACAAATCCAAACTATCCCTATGGACATTTCGGAGGATTTGTGGTGAAACTTGGGGTTAAGGTCCCAAATTATTCCATTGGATATATGTGTGACCAATGATCACTCATGGAGCAATTACCTGGTGTCCAAAAGCTTCACAGAAAACGGCTCAGGTGGAGCTCTCTGGCTTACAGAGACAGGCTTGTCTGGCTATCTGTGGTGCTATCAGTTCCACACCGTCAGCGGCTATGGAGATCCTTCTAGAAATACCTCCTCTCCACATTTTTCTGTAGAGAGAGTCTAGGTGGACTGTAAACAGACGTGTGCACATCGCCAATTGCACAAAGCAATCCAATGCAGAGTTCATTAGACTGCCGGCTGACACTAAGAGTCACAGCATTCTGGGAATGACCTCTGACTTTACGCCTCCAACTGTCAAGTATGAATTGCCTTATAAAGTACTTTTCCCGAATAGAGAGGACCGGATCCTACGGAAGAAGGAAATATTGGAAGCAGATAGTTGTTGGTTCACAGATGATCGAAAATACCTTCAGGCTCTGCAGTTATTTTCAGCTGCAGATCTAGGACAGAGACATCAACCTGTCTAGGTACCTATGCGACTGTATTCCAAGCGGAAATTTTTGAAATTGAATTGTGTGCGGAAAGATTGGTAGAATCTAACCTCACACACAAGACAATGAAAATTTTCTCGAACAGTCAGGCAGTGTTGGAAGCTCTTGGCAATGTCTAAATTGGTAGCAAATTGTCAAAAACAACTCTCCTCAATAGGAAGACTCAACAAATTGTCTCTGGTCTGGATTCCTGGCCTCACTGGCCTGGAAGGCAACAAGGCTGCTGACTCTCTTGCAAAGGAGGGTGCTGCAAGTAGCTTCATCGGACCAGAACCTGTCATTGGCATTGCCAGTTGTTGAACTTTATTAGGGATGAGCTACGATGTTCAACAGGCCTCCTGACAGGTCACTCTCGTCTGAATCATCATATGTAGAGTTTCGGACTGTCGGAAAACAGTGTGTGTCGCCTCTGTTTGGAATATGATGGAACAGCAGAGCATATACTTTTTGTCTGCCCCGCCGTGGACCGAATCAGAGTTTGGTAGGACCACACTCTTACCATCTGACCTGAAAGATGGCTCATCATACAAACTAATCGGCTTCGTCAAGAAGCTGGGTTGATTTTGTCGAGTTTAAATAGGTGTGAGCCACAATAAACCCTTATGAGTTGCGGTGAAGGGTCGAATAGACCCACTTACTTCTGATCTGACCCAACCTAACCTAACACTCAAGACTGATTTGGGCCTTTCGTAATGAATGAAAATGATAGATGAAAGCAGCACTGATGCGGAATTAATTGACTTGTGTTATGTTGAAAAAAGTGCACTGATTCAAATAGTGCTCCTTTCGAATACATTCTGTAAATATTCACTAAGATATTACAGTTTGAAGTAGATTCATGAAGACGGACAAAACTTTTGAAACAACCTAATATTTTAATTTTTTTCTAAATGACTAACAAAACAAACTCATTTCTGACCATTGGTTTCCAAAAATTCCCCAAGGCCCAAACTGCTGCATACTTGTTCGGAATATGATGAAAAGTGACAGAGTCCGAATTGAAATGACCAACTTTTCCAATTAATCCAATCCCCACAAGAAATTAAACTGATAACATCGTGGCTGTCACGATAATTTTGTTCGGCGCTTTTACCACGCATGATGAACGTGTGGACGATCGACAGAATGAGAATTCCGAACACAATAGCTTCGGGAACGTTCCATTCATTTCAATCAACGTAGAGTTCCCATGGCACATTAATGTTTGCAATATACAGAAAAGATTGTTATAGTTTATCGACTGAACTTGCTTTTTGTTCATTCTGGACTGTTGTGGAATGTTCGGGAAATATGCTTTTTAAGATATAGACGCTGAAAGTTTGGGCCTTCGGAAAGTTTTTGAATAGTCCAGAACATCCTAGAGTGTTCGATAATTATAACCTCAACTGCCATACCTCCTTCCCTCCTTGCTTCGGTGACCAACCCCTCAATTTTAAAAACGAAAGTACTAAGTGTCACATATCATTGAAGTTAATTTTATAAGGATGTCATCCATGTGACTTCACTACGCAACTTTTCATTTTGGCGCCCTCTTGCGGGAAAAATAAGCTTTGTTAATTCACAGTAGAAGCTCAAACTGTTCTTCATTAATAGTTACACATGAGTATGAGTTATTCTCGAAACGAGTTTTGATGACATTTCCGGAGATACTCAATGACACTGTTTTTTCGCAACAGAGCGCCAAAATGAAAAAGTTAGGTTGGGCTATAAATTTCTTATTAGATTATCTTAGCCAAGAAGTGTCACAACGAGATGGGGGGGAATAAGACCCAACAGTTGTGGTTATTATAGAAAGATGATCGCCTCAAAATGTTCATCCTTATATTTTTGCATTTATCCCTCATCTGATATGACTTGAAAGTAATCGATCTGTTTCATTTTTGATACTGCAGAGAGTATGAAAACTGAGCTGTACATTTATTACTATTTGGAAGAAAATCTATGATTTTTTTCAACTTTCTTGGATGCAAAGAATAAGTTGAAAATATATGACATGGAAAAATATCAGTGAGATGTCTTCTACTGGATATCTCGAATATATCTTACAAAATTCATCTCTGAAATATTCTATAAACTTCTCAAGACATTCAGATCTATTGAAGGTATCTCTGAAATATTTGGTGCTATATGGGCTACTCTCAGTTATTATCAGCATTACCGATACCTGAATTACGTTTGTCGGTAACCTTCCGGTAGGTATATACCCACTTTCTGGACGCTTTTCCTTTGAGAAAGTAGGAATAACATTGTTGTGTAGGTATTTTTTTTATTCAAGCATATTCGCATCAACCTAGTGGTTATAAGCTAGTAGTACATGTTCATAATTTCGTTTTAATATCGATGTCTTCAAAAAATTTGATAATATTTGGAATATTACAGTTTCTGCCAAAAGTATTGTAGCTCTAGCTATAGGAAAGTCAAATTTGGTCGTTGTTGATGTTGTGTTATCTAATCGTTGTGTTCGTCGAAGATATCCAGGGCTTTATATAATAGCCCCACGTGTTTGTCGGTCTGATTATATCTTGCCCTGATATTTGTGATATCTGCCGTGAGAGGGCTCCTTGGTAAAAAGAATTTATAAAATTTGCGAGAGTGTTCGGATGTATTCTGTCACCCTCTCAATTTCGGCTCGCTCCAGAAGATCATTCATTCGAGTGTATCTATTGAAAGTTTGTTATCGGTGCTGAGCTTTCAGTTTCTGGAAATACGCGGGTAAGTTCGTTTTATTGCCGCTCCAGCCCTTTGTATGGCTCAGATGATATGCTTATGGAATATTAGACGCTGGTCCAAAATTACTCCTAGGTATCTCGTCGAATCCTGCTCCTCGCCACCTTTGTCGAGAACTTGTAACTTTCTGAAGATCTTCGTATCATTTTATCTCTTCCGGAAGTTGACAAATTCCGTCTCAGTCTAATTTACCCTGATCCTGTTCCTCTCAAGATACGGGATGATTTCGCTAACCAGGTAGTATTGGAATTTCCTCGTAGCTGTTTCGCTCGAGAAAGAGGGTGCCTAAACTGCAGTATCATCTGCGTATAACACAATTTTTGTACTAGAGTATATAGGGAAATATCTAGAGTACAAAGAGTAGAGGTGTGGTGATAAGCAGGATTCCTGCGGGAAACCTGGCTTGATCGAGTATTCTCAGACTTCATCAAGAGCCTTCTCCATATCCAGTAAGACCGTGACTGTGTTCTTTTCCTTGTGGAAGGACTCCTCAATATCTTGGACAATACAGACCACCTGGGACGTGGTGTTACGTCCCTTCCTGAATCCGAATTGTTCCTCCGGGACAAGTTCAATCCTTTTCTCCAGGTGAACACATCTTTTCAATAGGACTTTGTCAACTACCTTGGTGACGGCGCTTAAAAGTGAGATGGCCTATAGTCATTCAGGTTCGATCGGCTTTTTTCTGTTTTGTGTATGGGTATGTGTATTGTGTATGAGTATCGCCTAGCAAATTGCCAAAAACGACTCTCCTCAATAGGAAGACTTAACAAATTGTCTCTGGTCTG
>WOGR01005026.1:0-14177 GCA_015342045.1 Leptinotarsa lineolata | reverse complement strand
AGGCTGACTCATATCAGCCTCATTTCAAAACTGTTGATGAAGTTTTCTTATTTGCTGAAAGATTTACAGAAAATTCCCCCTACAGTTTCCTGTAGAGGGAATTTCTAATGGGTTGATATGTAGAGGAGGATGATGAGAAAAATTTTGAACAAGTTACTCGGACGGACGGGACATACTGTATACTCAACTACATGCGTAACTGAAAATAAAAATAATGATGATGATAATTACGGTGGGAAAGACCGACAGACCTAAATTCCTGTGCATTAGTTTGATGCAGATGTATTCCATATTGATCTGAGATTCTCAGGAAAAGTTAAAGAACTCGTTTCCATACGTTCTATTGAACAATTCAATAAGATACTTTTTGAAAAACACTTTGTGCTCAAAAAATAAGGTAGTTGTTTGCTTGGAATGTTGACAGTGGCATACGGTAACTGTACTCTTATGTATTCATATATGTATAAGCAAATCTATATTACATGAATATTATTCATGTAATCTAGATAATCATATATAATCATTGATCAATAAATCTACTTATCAGAAACTTATTATTTGAACAATTGCGATATAATTTACTGATATTGTGTTTAGGCCATTTTCCATTCAAAGAAACCGTTCAATTCCAACATGAAGCCCTGATTCTTGAACTTAGTCGCTATTTGAAATTATTTCGTTGATTATAAGACAGAAAAAAAGCGTATCAAGTACAAATAAGTAGGGGTAGGCATACTGAAGTAAACCATAGAAAATAAACATCCAGAATAAGATTCTATGCAGCTTAGAATGTTACGAAACACCTTATTAAAAATATAATCCATGAAACTGAAGGAATTTTGAAAAAGCATGAGCATTTTTAGATTTTTCACTTGTCTTGGGAACAGTATGGAATAATTTATATTCCTGAATGGCATCAAACTGATTTTCAAATGTACGCAGCTTGTCTAATGATGTACCTATTTCCAAAAGTAAACAAAAAGGATCAGCGTGTCAAAATTTTCATTTTAATTCATCTAGAAGTGGTCTAACTCAACTTTCACTGAAAATCCATTTCACTTGGATGGACGAGCAGACTTATTCTAAAGGGTTTTATCCACTACATGGAAGGGTTGCTTGCTCTTAGTATGTCGTAAAGTTTTTTTTCTAACCCTATAACTTATAATTCAGAATAATTTTTCTCAATTTTATTAAAGTTTTTGGTTTGTATTCACACAGTATGGATTCCTTTTTGTAGTATCCCATACACAGCTTATGCTTTCGTGGTTATTCACTGTTTATTTGTGTACCGTGTTTATACAATAATTACTCAATTCTAAACAGCGAACAAACGTTATTTTTTACTGACGTCATATTGAATTATTTCACTGAGTAGAATGTAACTGAAGTTCTTTATGGAAAATCAATATTTGGATTTGATAATTCAGTTTACTGTAAGATTCTGTCTATAAATGGTTCACAAAATCGCGGGTGTAGCGCTAAACGGTAGTTTCCTCAAGCAGAAATAATGAATTAATATCAAGTTACAACCATATCTCCCCTTCTGTGGTCGCTCCTGTTAGATAGTTTGCTTGATGCCCTCGTTGGAGGGAAAGTAGATCTGCAAGCTCATGCAGATGACCTTGTCATCTTGGCAAGGTCCACGTCAGGAAGGGTAGCTTGTAATATCCTCCAAAGTATGATGGACCCCAGCAAAACTGTGATAATCCCCTTCACCAGGAGGAGAAAATTGGACGATTTAATGCCACTTTTCCTCAATGGTGAGGTCATTCCAGTTGAAACGGAGGTGGAACTTCTTTCCTGGTGGTCGAAAACTTTACAGAAAACGGCTCAGGCGAAGTTCTCTGTCTTACAGAGACAGGCTGGTCTGGCTATCTGTGGTGCCATCAGTTCCACACCGTCAGTGGCCATGGAGATCCTTCTAGAACTACCTCCTCTCAACATACTGCATACAGACTTGGGCACATCGCCAACTGCACGAAGCAATCTAATGCAGAAGTCACAGCAGAGGTCATTCCCAGACTAGAAGTCTGGGACTGAACTCTGACTTGATGCCTCCAACTGTCAAATACGAACTGCCTTATACAGTACTCTTCCCGAGTAGAGAGGACTGGATCCTCCGAGAGAAGGAAATATTGAGAGCAGATAGTTGTTGGTTCACTGATGGATCAAAAATACCTACAGGCTCTGGTGCAGGTGTTTTCAGTTGCAGACCCAGGACAGGGATCTATGCGACTGTATTTCAAGCGGAATTCTATGCGCCCTAATATTGGAAGCCCTTGGCTCCCACCGAGCAACGTCTAAATTAGTAGCAAATTGACAAAAACGACTCTCCTCAATAGGAAGACTCAACAAATTGTCTCTAGTCTGGATTCCTGGCCATACAGGCCTGGAAGGCAACAAGGCTGCTGACTTCCTTATGAAGGAGGGCGCTCCAAGTAGCTTGATCAGACCAGAACCTGAACAAACATTGAACACCTAGATGGCAAGAAGATTTAAAGACGTCTGGCAAAATCTTCCAGGATTGGCTGGCAAGGCGTTCATTCACCCTCCGGACCTTGAAACCTTGGACTCCAGTAGGGATGAACTATGATGTCTAACAGACCTCCTTACAGGTCACTGTTGTCTAAATCAACATGTGTCGCGCTACCAGCGCTAGCCCCTCGTTCCTTGAACATAGAGGTCACTAAAACTGCTGCTCACGTTCCCCCTTCAAAAAGCTTCGCACCCCCCTGGAGGTTGCGCCCGACAGTTTGGGAACCTCTGACCTAACGAATCACCCTATGAAGTTTCGTATCGTAGTTAGGAAACGCCCTATATATGTCCGAGCAGAAATATTGGGAACTCATATTGTTGGTTAAGAGGAAAATCTGACTGTTGATTTATATTTGGAATTTCTTCGAAATCTCATTCACCCAGGGATTCGAGAAATTGTGGCCAACAATCAAGATTAATTCAAAAACCCAATTATTTTCCAAAACAATGATGCGCCTCCACATTATTGAGGCCTGTGAGGAAGTGACATGCTTAGACATGCCCAGGCATGTGGGCTAGTGAGCGCTGTCTGTCGGCGTGGCCTGCTCGTTCACCTGATCTAACTCTAAAGTTGAAAAGGTTGATTTTTTCGTCCGCACTGTTATAATGGTTGATTCATTTAATGTTATCAGTAAAACCCAATGGATGAAGGATTATTTTAGTTCGTCCCAGGTAGCTTGCTCGAGTATGTAGGGTAGAAATTGAAACTTGGTGGGTAATTTGTTATTTTTGCTTGAGGAAGTTACTGTATATCGAAACAAATACCGAAATTTTGTGACACTTTCATAGTGAAAATCTCACTGGGAACTGTGAACAAGGTTTCATCAGATCACACCAGGATTCTCTATAGAAAAACGGCCATCGATTCCAATGCCTATGCTGGTGCCACCTAACCTTCAGCATTTGAAACAAGGCAAAAATGTGTTTCATCTAAAGTAAAGTTAGCCGTTGGTCTGAATCCTCTACCTGCGACGAATATCTTTGCTGTATTTTCCGCCATATTTGGGACGATTGGCTGCTAGCTCTGTAATCTCAGGAATCCAGCTGGCAAACACAGCCTAACAAGAACCCACAAACCTTAATAGGGCTCCTCCTCGGACCTTTTTCAAAGCTATTCTACTACTTTCAACAGTTTAACGGTTATTTTATGTCAAATTGTTCCACCTGAGTCTGTTGGTTGAGAGCATAAATACTGAGAATGGAGCAAATATAACAGCTCATTCATAAAAAACTTTGCAGGTTTTAAAACAATTCGGAAGTTGATATTTATGCTCTTCAAGGTTGTAGTCGAAGGGAGTGAAAATGACATTCATTACATTCACTAGAAGTGGGGGGAAAGGGGATCATAATATAGATAATAAATACTAGCAAGAAAGTGAGGAGAAGAAGAGTAAAATATCATCCAGTTAGTTGCAGCTTAAGTGAAATAGTTGTTGGTGAAAATATTCGAAGTGAATTCGAAGGTCAAGTAAGTTTGATGTTCTACAAGTTTACAAGAAGCAGGTGAGTGGAAAGTATGACTATTTTTGTTGAACTACTGGCCAAACGACGTAGAAATTCCATCAACACTTTTTCAACACAACACAAACACTACAGAAAAATCCTTAAGGAGCTCTAAGAGCAGTACCTGTGCCTCAAAACGATGAGCAGCCACAGTCCATCGCGTATTTCTGATATGTACCGCTCTTGGTGGAATCAAATGTGCCAAGTCACTTAAAAACCTCCCGGGAAAGTATCTATGGAAGAGGACGAATCTCCAACCTTTCTTCGATGTTCCAGACTATCAAGGTTGCAAGTGATCTCAAGCGAATGACCCTTTTCTAGATGGAATCCAACAGATTCTTGGTATGCTTAGAGAACCATACTTCAAGAAAGGTTTGATCAGAGCTTTATAGAGCATAAAAAGTTGCTGGGGTGTTTACAGTTTTCTGTTCCAAGCTTTTGAGAAGCAGCCTTTGCAATTCAAGCGACATGATTGTGCCAAGACACATTGGTTTCCACTTTAACCCCCTACAAACTTATCGAAGCAGAAAGCGGAATTCTTTGGTTCGAAGACATTTATATTTCCGTAACTGATGTCCTGATATCCAAATGGAATGACGAGACAAGTGTGCTGTCGCCAGCAAAGCAATATAATGAATTTTTGTCTTTTTCCAATAAGTCGTTGGTGTTTATGGCCCGGAGTCTCTGTTGTTTGTTCATGAACTCGGAAGGAGATTAGGCCAAGCAACGAAATATTACCGTTCTACCTCTTTTTTTATAGAAAGAATCAGTATTGCTATTGAACGTGGTAATGCTGCTTCCGCAAGTGATTGATCCACCTTCTTCTTTTTCAGTGCGATCAATGGAAATAATTCATTCCTGTTCTTCAAATATGAGCTGCAGTCCTCATTGTTCTGAATCCCTTTCTGTAGAAGAGCTTCATGGAGCAAAAACCGAATCGATTCCTCTACGAAACCCTTCATCACTTGGGAGGATCGATTGTAGCTTGAGAAATGGTTCTGATCCAGATTCTGTGGAACCTATTCTTCCTTGCAAATCAGTAGACAGTTGTCCTGAAAATCTTGCGACGAAAATTGGTTTAGTTCAGATAATTTAGGAAACACTTGCTACATGAATGGTATTTACAAGTGTTGTTCATGACGATGAATTTTAAGAACGACGTTTTAACGATGAACGAGAACCAGAATGTTTCCTACTTATCCACCAAGCTCAAACATCTGTTCATGCAGCTGCAGTTCCGTAAGAATATATCATCTTTCCTACCAACCGATTTCCTAGAGTCTTTGAAGTCCACTAGATACTCTTCAGGACAACAAGAAGATTGTTCCGAATTCTTGGTGAGAGGACAATCTTGTAACAATTGCATCGGAAGCATTTGAAACACAATATAGGCCCTCAGGTTTTTGCCCAACATAAACTTCCAAAGCTTTCGTATAAAACATTCTCGCATCAACCATGGCAAATATTTTTATTCCGTATTTGTTTGGTTTGGAAGGTATATATTGTTTAAAACTGCAACGTCCCCTAAAGGCCTTCAGCTTCTCATCGATAGTAACATATTCCGATGTAGTATATGATTTTCTACAATTTTCATTGAATATTTGAAAGAGATCTCTAATAGGGCACAGTTTATCAGTTGCCACTCTTTCCGCTCGTGTGTTTTTGTTATTAAATCTAATACAGTCCAATAAAAATTTAAATCTGTTCGTTTGTACTCCACCGTTTGGTGTTCATCCGGCCACTTTTATTAACACCAGCCAAATAAAGAAGACCAAGAAGGGCCAAAATTCTACTTGTATTGGTGGGCTTTGCACCTCCCTCTCGAAAATATCTGTTTGATTCAGAAGCTATGAACATATTAGTATTATCGACAATTACTTCAATGATATCGTCGCTGAATAAACTTTTCCAGCATTCCACACAGCTTGTTTTTCCTTTTGAAATGGCTATGTTACCAGGAAGGTGGGATACTATATTGTGAGATCTTGTTCTCACATTAGTTTTGGAAGGCAGTTTTCGCCACTTTATATTTTCTTCATCTTTAGGAGCCTTACCCAGATAAAAAAGTTTTTCCATACAATCTTCTACCACAGTATCAACGCTATCAGATAAATCTTACTCCGATTCGGAGTTTTCTTTACGACGCTCAAATCCATCAAAGTTTTCATATATATGTTCATCATCACTATCATCGCATTCAGAAAAATAATGGCCTCTTCCATAAGGCGTTGTAGGTGATGTTCCTCCTCATAGGATGCCATTTTATCTATTTATTAATTAAAAATCATTATTATTCCTAAATTGTATTGATTTATAAAAACAAAAACCTAATCAAATGCAAATTGATTACCGTTTATTTTACGACCACGAGTAGCTGCACTGTTTCTGAGAGATTCCACTAACTTTTCATGCTAAGACTTGAAATGGTAATACGTTATAATGTGTGCACAGGGTATCTAGACCAATTACAGAAAGCTACTGAAAATCACCGATCATAATCTCTGCAACTCACCGGGAATTCCCGAAGAATGTATTGTGGGCGATCTCTCAGATCAGGTGTGGGTTCCGAAAGGTTAAGGAAATGGGTCTATAGTTGCTCATATCAGTTTTATCCCAGCTTCTATAAATAGGTGTGACTACCGACAGCTTAAAGGCAGAGGAAAATTCACTGTTTCCAGAGATTTATTAATTATAATATTGAATGTTTTTTTATATAGTCTGCTATGAGTTTTAGTGCTTCTGCTTTTAAACCATCGATTCACGGAGCTTTTTTATTTTTCAGATCAGATATAACATTTTTATTTCCTGTTCATCCGTCGGATTCAGGAAAATAGTATTCTCATAATTTTTTTATGTTCGACAGAAGTTAAAGGCTTCTCAATTTGTTTTGCTAAGTTTTCCCCGATATTAATGAAAAAATCATTGAAACTCTCTGCGACTTCAGAAGGTTCGTATATTCTTCAAAAACTGGTCAGTGGAATAATAATGCGTGTTTATAAAAATACTAGTAGCAGATAGCCTTGCAACGATACAAGAAAGCATGTTTTTTTTATCACGACAAAATACTTCACCAGACACTCCTGGTTTCTGATGAATATGTTCCTCTTTTATATAAGACTGTTCCACTGGTAACTTGAGACCGTTTCAACCTTGATTTGATTGACAATCTACATAGATATTCATTCAATTATTCAAATCATCCGGACGCTTTACCAAATGAATGGAAATGGAAATACTCGTTTTGATTTACATATTCATCTCCGGTTCTTTCAAAGCACCACAAAATTATTATTGGACAAATCGAAATATGGCAGATTTTTCAACTGAAATCGATAGAGAGTTACCATCCAATTATTTTCTTCTGAGGCAAAATTACAAGTTTCTCTAGGAATGACGTTGTGTCTTGCTCTGCACAACTTTTTGAATTCCTATTTTGATATCGGAATTCCAAGTTCAAACGCGGAATGATAACGTTACTTTTTATAATCTAACCTAACTGATCGCATTCAAATCGATCTCATGCAATTCCTAAAGTCGCAATTTTGAAACCGAAGTGGGTCGTATGGGCGATCTCTCATCTCCTCGATGTTCGTACTAAATGTACCGTCAATATCCAAGAAATGAGCTGAAAGTACTTCAATGTTTTCGTAAACACAATCTGTTTTTTCTATCACTCGAATTAAGGCCGTTTCCTTCGACATACCTAATGTTACGAAATCTATTTTGAATTTTGTACCAAACCACCCTGTAATATTTTTTCATATTGAAATGTTTTTCTGTAAAAGGAAGAAGTAATTGTCAATTTTTGCGAATGTACAAAAGTCAATAGAGAGTAAAAAAGTTTTGCCGATAAATCGCATTATTTTTGGGGTTGGCAGTATTCGCTGTACGAACCGAAGGTACACATTGATAATTTTCATTAATCTAAGAAAACCGGAGTTAAACGGGTAGTTTTCCTTCTGGACTCTACATTTCATGGCGAACGTGACAGGACAATTGTCATTGAGACTGTTCAGATTACCCTTCAAGTACTTGCTGTTCTTTCCGAAGTAAAAGTATGGAAGGTAATAAAAACAGGGTTTCGTTTTACGTAGATCATTTACGTTACTAACAACTGATCTCGAAAAGTTAATGTCAGCAACCACACGCGATAATCAGCAGATACACATTTGTTACGACTCAATACAAGCAAAGATGGAGGACCTACAAGTTGTAGATGATTCAGTTTATCAGGACTCCCTGCAGAGTGATGCTACCTAGGATGAGTTATTGGCGGACATGACAATTTGCGACTCTTACAAAAGGAAGTGCACATCCCTGAAACTCCAATATGAGAAAATATTCAAAAAGGTAACCCATGAAATAGAACACATCGATAATGCAGATTTTGAAGGTTCTCATGTCCGCATGACAGGTAGGCATTTCAAATTACCTTCTATAGGATTTGAAAAGTTTGATGGTGACATTCGGAACCGGTTATAATTCTGGTTTCAGTTTAAGAAGATCCACGAAGCCAGAGATATCGAGGCAGTCGATAAAATTGGTTATTTGATTCAGGCAACTATACGTTTCAGTAGAGCAAGGCAACTAATAGAGAGTTATCCAGCTATTGAAGAAAATTATCATCGTATTATCGAAATTATGTTATATCGTTTTGGCAAAGAAGATCTTCAAATTGAGGTCTACGTCACAGAATTGCTCAAGTTGGTATGTTATTTTGTATGATCAGATCGAGACACAGATTCGAGCGTTAGATATTTTGGGCATTACATCAGATAAGTGTTCTGCGATGCTTTTTCCCCTCATTGAGTCATGCCTCCCTCAAGATTTTTTGAGGACATGGCAACGTTCCCCGCATAGATATGAACCTGAAAATTCGGGAAGTGTTACAAATGCTTCAACGGACTCAGGTCCGAGTAAGTTAGACACTCGTCTTAAAAACCTCATGAAGTTCCTGAAAACCAAAATTGAAAACCAGCAGCGTATTACATTGTCTTCGGAGGGTTTCGGTTTTTTCGGTCAAGGTAACGCGAGGGCTGATTTATCGAGAACTGTTTCAGACTCTTCGGCTAAGAAAAATGTGAGTTCACCAGTACCCACCGCCGCAAACTTGGTTAGTGTCAATTCCCATTGTGTATTTTGTGGAGGTTTCAATCTCATACGTGAACATTGTTTCAAAGCACAGCAGATGTCTTTGGAGCAAACAAAACGAATTTTGATCAGCAAGTTTGCTAATCAAAGTATTTAATTTGTTTTAGATGCCTGAAAGTTGGTCATGCTTCAGGAAGATGTCGTGGACATCCTAGATGTTGCTATTTGTCAAAAATCTTATCTGGTAATAATGTGCCCTGATTTGCCGAGCAACAAGGAGTCTCTAGATACTCTTGATCATAGTGAGAAACAAAAGGTGGTCCTAACATTGACAAATCTCTAGCCACCTACAACAACTCAAGAACCCATGTATTTTTACAAACTTTGAGAGTGAACATATTTGGTGCTAATGGGTGAAAGTTCGTTAGGGCTCTGATTGATAGTGGTTCTCAACGATCATACATTCTCAAGTCAACTACTGAGAAATTGGGATGCCAATCAGTGGATGAGGAGAAACTTATTTATTGTTTATTTGGGGGCTCTCGAAATGAACGACTTCATAAATGTTATGTGGTCAAATTGAAGAACCAAAGTCATCCACATAATTTAGAGGTTTCAGATCAACCAATGATATGCAATGATGTTTCGCCTGTCTATTCTGTACCATGGATTGAAGAGCTCAGAAATCTCAATATTGAGTTCTCAGACATTGGATCTGCTGGACCTATCGAGATTTTGATTGGTGCTGATTCAGTCGGTAGCCTATGAAACTCTATTCGGTTGGGTACTTCTTGGAAACATACCAATACACAAAAATCTGAATATAGTCAACTCTTTGATCAGCTCATCCTTGTCATTTCTAGTGGAAGATTCCATCATTAGTTCTTTGTGTGATCTTGATGTATTGGGTATTGAAGAGCCAAGCAAGCACAGAACACGGGGGAATTGGTATTAGAAGCCAAAGATATTTTTTACACACCGTGACAATTAACAATATAGGTCGTTATGAGGTCAGATCAACCTGGATTGATGGTTATCTACCACTGTAAAAAACTATCGTCTTGCAACAAGGAGTCTACACAATACTCTTCAAAAATTACAGAATCAAAACCTTGTTCGATCTTACGATCAAGTCTTTAAAGAGTGGCTAGAGAAAGAAATAATTGAGATAATTTCATTTGAACATGACAAAAATGGCATTCATTATCTGCCCCACAGACCAGTCATGGAAAAAAAATTGCCTTACAACAAAGATCCGGCCTGTGTTTGATGCGTCTGCTCATGAAAAATACAAGTCTTCTTTGAATGATTGTTTGGAAAAGGGTCAAAATTTCATCGAATTGTTTCCGTCAATTTTGCGTGAATTTAAAGAATACAAGTTTGGAATAGTTTCAGACATCCGTAAGGCATTTTTGCAAATTAGTCTTCACGAGAGAGATAGAGATTTTCTTTGCTTCTTGTGGGTTGATCAAGATGTGAATGAGTTGACCTTTCGGCACTGTAGAGTTGTTTTCGGCGTTAATAGTATCCCTTTTCTGTTTGAAGCAACCATTGAACTTCCCCAAGGACTGGAAACGGCGACACGAGATATTCCCGTGAAGTAATATTGAAGCTGGCTAATGAAGGATTTCATCTCGACAACTGCGTTACAAGTGTTTCTGATGAATCGACTCTCAAGATGTTTTTGCAAGAAGCCACTGTGATTATGGCAGAGGGTAAGTTTGACTTGAGAAGGTGGGAGTTTACTAGAAAGGACAGTAAACACAACAATGAAGTAGTACCTTTGTCAGTATAGGGATTGATGTAGGATCCAGTACGAGATACACCGAATATTAATCCGAGCTTCCTAAAAGAGGTGATCTCACAGGAAGAATACATCACTAAAAGAATAATTCTATCAATGGCTCAACGTGTCTTTGATCCTATAGGTTTTGTGTGCCCTGCTTCGTTAGTTCCAAAATTGTTGTTACAAAAATTGTGATATGAAAACATCACCTGAGACGAGCCTGTAGATGAAGATACATCTTTCGAATTTGGAAATTTGTTTCATGAACTGCCTAGTCTATTAGAGATAGCTATACCTAAGTGGGTAGATATTGCTTCAACTTCTAATTTCATTTGCTATATTCATACGTTCTGTGATGCCAGTAACACAGCCTACCCTGCAGTTATATTTCTACGTGTTGTTAAGAATCAACAAGTATCTGTTTACCTCCTAGCAGCCAAGTCTAGATTGGCTCCTATACAGAAGAAAGGAAAAATTTTGACAATACAAGGCTAGAGTTACTTGCAGCGACAATTGGCGCAAGACTGTTCAGGAATGTCATGGATAATCTCGAATTCAAACAAATAACGAGCTATTTCTGGAGTGATTCGTCTGCGGTAATTTCCTGGATACAAAGAAAAGAAGAATGGGCTACATTTCTGTGGAATAGAACTGCTGAAATCCGTAGTTTAACTCCTTCAGATGCATCGAGACATATTCCTGGAACTCACAATCCTGCGGACCTTCCATCACGTGGTTGTTCTTCAAAAATTTAACTCCGCTCGAGATGGGGGGACGGGCCAGCACGGCTCTATGAAATACCAGATAAGTGGCCTAGTGGCACTGTTAACTGCGATGAAGAAGAAGTCTACAGTAAGAGTAAGAAAGAGTTGATCACTTCACTTCTTGATAACGATTGCTCTGATTTTTGGCATTTAACTGTTTTCTCAGAATTCTTCCAAACAGTAAAGATGGTAGCTGCTGTCTTCAGATTTATATTCAATCTCAAAACTGAAAAGGTATATAGATAGTATATAAAACTGTCTTCTCAACTTCTTGATAAATCAACTTCTTATATAAAGTTAAATAAGGATCCTACTCTCTCTAGTCAAAGAAAATGTAATTTATTCATAAAACAACTTCATATTGAAAACAATATAGATGAAAATTTGAAAAAGAAATCAACCAAATATAATGGTGTTTGCTCAAAATATCATGCTCTCCCAGAAATACATAAAAAAATTCAGCAATCAGACCTATAATATCTTCTGTAGGAAATCCCACAGAGGAACTAGCCTCTTATTTAACTCATATTTCAACAATATCATATGATGAGAATAATGATTATTATATCAAAGACCCTTTTGAAGTATTTAATTTATTTAACAAAATGAAACTCCCCGAGGGATATGTCATAGCAAGTTAAGATGTTGTATCTTTGTTCAGTAATGTATATTTAGAGTCATGTTTAAAAGTCGTGGATAAAAGTTGGAACCGTATCAGCCAGAATTGCTCATTCAGTAAGGAAAATTTTCTTTAATCCATAAGTTTTTTCTTTGATAATACATATTTCACATTTAGTGATCAATTTCACAAACAAATCTTTGGTACTCCAATGGGTGCAAAAATAAGCCCAATTTCAGCTATGTACGTGATGGACGATTTACTAGACATTGTTTTAAAAGTTTTACCTTTCAAGTTACATTTCATAAAAAAAAATATGTCGATGACTTAATTATCGCTTTACCACAATCTGAAATCACAGAAATACTGGACATTTTCAACAGTTATGATCCTTATATCAAATTTACCATTCAATGTGAAGATGATGAACAAAGTGTTCCTTTCTTGGATACTAAATTTCATCATAAAACAGATGAAACAACGTATACTCTGTATTTTCGATTGTTCTTTCCATCAAAAAAATTTACATATTCTTTTCAAGTTGTTTAAAAATAATTCATATCCAGAACCTTCATTGAATAAAATACTGTTTAGTACTCTGTCTTCATTCAATGAAATATTAACAAATAATGATAATAATAATATTTTGAATAGCAATACTTCTGACATAGTTTCTGTTTCGCCACGTTTTGTATCACTTTCATATATAAAAGAGGTTATACCTAAACTTGTAAGAATTTTTAACATTATTAATAATAATAATAACTTCAAAATTGCCTATAAATCCGCTCTATCGATTAATTCTATCTTTACCAGAATAAAAGACAAAACACCTCTTACTCATCAATCAAATGTTATATATTCTAGCCCTTGTCAAAATTGTGACAGCATATACATTGGTAAAACTTCCAGAAATTTGAAAGACCGTATTACCTCACATGAAAGCGATAGCAGATTAGCCCCACATAGATATGCCTAATGCGAACATGTTAATCAAACAGGGCATAATATGAACTATAATGATGTAAAAATTTTGTCAAATAAATCTAACCTTACAAAGAGACTTTTTCTTGAAATGTCTTTCATATCACAATCCAGTCATTGCTTAAATAAAAAAAACTGATTTAAATCACCTAAGTGAATTTTACTCTTTGTTACTACAAATTGCAAAAATTTTCATAATTTCAAAAATTCATCTTTATCAGTGTATAGTACATAAAATTGGCATTCCTGTATAGGATGAAAGTTTGGCAATACTGAATCCAACAATGTAATTGTTTTCTGAACTGTCATGTCAACTGTTCTGTATTTCTTCTTCTCCATTTTCATTCAAAATTAGTATTATAACCTAATTTGTGATCACATGTACTGGTCTGGTACAAAATCAGAATTTTAGAATTAAAAAAAAAGGTAATTTATTCATTAGATTCACAATAATTTTACCAAATTTGAAGTTTATATGTTTAATTGGTTGATGTGTAACTATTATTATTTTTGAATCACTATCCAAACTAATTTCAATGTTTTCCCATTTCTTAAATCTAAGTTCAATATTAACATTGAATAATAAAAATCATTTTAAACATCACTGAGTCCAACCTCAATGACAATGTAAGTACACAACTGTACACAACTGTATAATATCAATTAGTCTTATGTTCTAATATTGTAGTTTTTCCTGAGGATGACAGTATACATTGTCGAAATGATTGGAATATATTGTTGTATAATTGCTGCTTACCCAAATATTTACCCGTTTAAATTCCTAACTGGTCAGCAAAGACTACCTACCTATATATTGTGTAACACAAATACTTGTCGATCGACAATATCCCGACACTATTTCCAAAAGACGCTCTTTAACCACCCTTGTAGTATG
>WOGR01005025.1:0-14179 GCA_015342045.1 Leptinotarsa lineolata | reverse complement strand
GGAGCGATATAAAAAGGCGATAGACATTCAAACAGTTTTAGTTGAAGTGTTTTGTTATATCGAAAGTGAAATGAAGTTGAGTTTGATTATTGTTCAGAGTGGTTAATTATTATTGAACCCACGATAAAAACGTAACAATATCTATTTTCAAATCTACCGATTTTTCACGATGGGTTCTACCGACTTTAGAATTTATAGGTTAGGTACACTGACAGCACGAACCATGAACTTTTTGAGAATCTCAAGATGATTAATTTTAACCAAAAAATTTCGTCGAGTGATTAGTGGACTTGAATATGGTAAAATTAGGCTAGTTGGGTTAAAATTGTTGGTCTAACAACCTGCAGAGATGACATCATAATATTTCCTCGACTGCAATCAAATCCTATATCAGAGCAGTTTCAAAAAGTTTGAATCCACCGCTAAAATAACATTGAACACCTCAGAGTAGTAATATATTTATATTACTCTTAGTGGAACACCTCGAACACAGAATATAGGTCACCAAAACCTGACTACTCAACATAATGTTCCGCCGCTGTTTCAATGCATTACATCTAACAAAGATATGACTTATAGTCTCTTTGGCACGCATTCATCTTCGTTTTCTTTCCACAATCCCATTCCCTTCTAACGGACTAAAATCAGATAACGTCTTGGCAACACTAAAGAAAGGGTTGATAAACCAATTCGGGATTCTGAAAATTCCAAGTCAGGATCAACGAAAGTTTTCGGAATGCTGACAATACTGAGGCGAATGGTGTAGGAATTTTTTGACAAGTTTGAAGGTGAGCGCTGCGAAATTAACGGTGTTAATAGGTGTACAGGCAGCAGATGACATTCTAAAAGTTAGACAAGAAGCGGAAATGGTTACGCAATAACCAAGAAGAGGGAAATCATAGAAAGGTTAATGAACCCTGGCCCAGAACTGAAAAAAGAAATCACGGACACAGTAGCGGCGCCTACCAAGGAAATGTACAGAGGCATTGCGGGTGCTCGGAAAATAGCGTCGCGGCGGCTCATAATGAACGACGACGAGAAAGATTCATTGGAACACGTATCAAGGACATTACGGTCAAGGAAAGAATAATTTCACAGAATGTGATTTCTGCGGTAAAAGAGGAAATTTTGAAGCAGACAGATTCAGGAGACATGTTTTGTGTTGAAGCAGACAGATTCAGGAGACATGTTTTGTGTTTTGGATGCAAGAAAACAGGATATAGGATAGCAGACTGTCCAATCAACCGAAATATGAGCAGATCCACCAGGACAAATCATCGAGAAGTAAGTTCAAATGTCAAATGACATAACGGTTTCTTGCGCGTTCCCTGCAGGAGTCGAATGAAATACAAAGATATAGACAGTAAGGAGTGAACATCTACGTTCGCGTGCACTGATATAGATGCCCATAAAATTAGCGTAACCATAGAAGTTGACGGTATAATTAGGAACGTTTTAATAGATACCGGTGCTCGATGTAGCCTGGTAGCAGCTAGTATGATAGAATACAGTAAGATTTTTCGTGGAAAAGATTGCGCGTTACGTGATATACAAGGAAAGTTGATTCAGTATAAAGGATATACGAAGATGCAATTAAGGTTCGGGTGATAGTCGGATAATTGAACATACCTTTCTGGTGTAGCTGACATCGTTGTTGGGAATGGATTTCCTACAGGAATGCGGAGTAAAGATATGTTGGAGTACGAATACGATGTTTTTGTTAGATCAAGAAATCAGAATAAGTTGCGAAAATCAGTATACCAGGTGATTCTCTAAGGTGGCTCACCCCTATAACTTTTTTATTATTGGAGATAAAAACACGATATTTGGGGGTTGATTATTACAGTTCAATTTACATTTTTTGACATATTTACTTGCTTTGTCGTACTTCCAGTCTGACTGGAAATGACTTAAACTTTCGATTTTCAAATGAGACATCCTATATATTTTTATTTATTTCGATCGAGAATGACATCTTCTTTGGATCATCCATTTTCTTCTGGGCTTCTCGTCCCAAAATTGTCAATTTTGAACGAGTCTCTCACTGAATTGTGAATATCTTCATCAATTTGTTCTTGAGATTTACAACAAACGTGAAATATTAAAGATGATTTCTCAACACCTTTTCCTTGGAGATATCTGCCCAGTAAAGTTTTTAATACAAACGATACATTCCAGTAGCTTTGATAAATTTTCCTTGCGATAGTCAAATCAAAATGATCCTGATCAATAAGAATTGTCGGTTGAGCATCATAAAACAAAAGTACAAGTGTTTCCTTGATGATGGGTAGATTCTACTCAGGTATTCGATATCAGTGGTCTGTCTTGGAAGTGAGAGTCTACTTACAGTTCAAACTTCATTCATTTTGTGTTTTTGAGTTCTCTTCCATTGAAGATACCTCTACTGTCACTCTTTTGGAGTTATCTTCTTTTTTGGTAACATTGTTAAGCCACTGGTAACACTGACTCAACCGGTCCATCCAGTCCTACTTCATGGGCAACTTTGTTGTTTATCATTGTTGTCGTTGCTGCCTGATCAAGTAAAGCAAAGGTAGAAATATCTTTTTTAATCCCTCGAGGTTTCACTGGAATTATGCGAAGGATTGTGGTGTTTTCTTGAAAAAAATTTTTTTAAAGGTGACTTTCTAGTCCGATATCTTCAGTTGGGTTTGAACGATAACTTGTAAAAGCTTCGTTTTCCTTTTTTGTAGAATCAAGGTTGTGGACTATGTTGTTGTGAAATTTTTGGCAATTTTCAATTCCACTTTCGTTTCAATCTATATGAGTAGATATTATCACCTGGTTTCAAACAGAAAAAACAGAGTTTCTTCAAAGTCACAGTTTTCCATTTTTCATCGATATCTAGTTTTTTGAAAATTTGGCAGTCAGTCAAATTGTGATTTTTTTTGACATTTGGGGTATTTCTGATACTTTTTGGTTGAAAACATATTACCGTTTTTCTTGGAGTGGAATTTCTCATTTTCGTTCATTTTTATGTCAGAATCGTCTTTTTTAATAAACAATCCATGAGAAATTAAACATACTAAGTGATCAAAATTAACTAAAAGCAACAACAGGCTATCTTTTTCTTTTTTCAACGTTATAAGTAGCACACAACTCATCAGTGGTATCAACACCATGTTTTGCCATGTTATAAAATGTCAACTGTTCAGGTTTTCAGGCATTTTGTGTTGCTTCATTATCTAATGCATTATCTCTATGTAGAATGGATATAACTAATACCGACTTTCCTTTCTCTGGAACGTAAGAAATTAAGGTTGTTGTTTTCGAGAATCCAAACAAAATGGTGTCGATCAATTGTTTTTCATTTGCTTGGAGTTCTGGAGGAATTTCCTTTTTATTTTATCGAAGTGTTTTTTCTAATATGAGCTTGAAATCTTTCAACAAATTTTTAGCTTAAGGTATACCAATTATCTACTGTAATAGTTCGTTCAGAGTGTCTCACATAAGAAATCAAACAAATAACTACATCTTGGGGAGAATTACTGACATTGAATGAACTAATTGGTTGTTTTCCCAAGTATACCTCCATTTTCAAATTATAAAAGATCCTTGCATCTACCGACACGAAGATTTTGCTTCCGTACTTGTTTGATTTTATAGTAATATATTGTTGGAAATTGCAATGTCCTCGGAATGGTACAACTGTTCGTATTGTAAACTTTATTGACTACATAATGAACAAATTACACGAGTATAGGAGCTGACTTACCACTTTTTAGTTTTTCATTCCTTATAGCTTTATCATTGAATCGGATACACCTCAGTATAAAAAGGAATCGCTGCGCTGTTTGTTTATAGTCCTGTAAAAGAATTAATTTTCCATATCAGCAACAGAAAATAACTCCGCTTACTATCAGAATTGATATGAAAGCGTTTATTTAATTTTTTGTTACCAAACGGACATCCCTTTCTCTCGAAACATTTTGTTTTATAGTTGCTATGAATTTGTATTTTCCAGGATCAGCTGAATAATAAATTTATCAAAATCGATAAAAAATGAATTGAACGGCTTCACAATGGATTTCGCAAGTTCTTTGCAGCCTGGTAAAAGAGTAATTCTATTGTTTTTGTTTCAGTTGGTGGCATCTCATACCATTTCGTAATTTTATCTTTTCCAATATAATAAATTTTATTTTATAAGGAAGACTCAACTTCCTCTTCTTCAGAATCTTCATTCTGTTCAGAATCTGTTTTATGTTCACTACATTCCAGATTAACCCCGACATCAGTTCATTTTCAATATTTGTATCGAATTGTTCATAGGAATCTCTAACACTATCATCAATTTTTTTCAATTCAGCATACGTAAGAGGTCGTTTTTTTCAAAATCAGAAAGTTTCGCACTTGTACTAGCACACCTGAATTATCCATGTTCAACAAAATGATTCTTCCGCACTCAACAACTGAAAAACAACTAAACAGAATAGCAAAAACTGCGTTGCAAATAAATATACTTCAATTATATCCATCCAACCAAGATAGATGCGTGATCAAAGCATGATCACCACGCACATTTGCATCTATTAGGTAAAATAAACAAGCCTCCTTACGCTGGCCAATTATATTTAATTGCAATCGGCTGAACAGAATTCATGACTGTGGTGTGAAAATATACGGTATTTTAAAGTAAAAGTAATTTTTAAAATGACAAGTACCGATACGACTGAAGGAACTGCTAATTGTGCAAAATATAGCTGGTCGTTCCTTTCAAACTATGTTGGTGCCAAATGGCGCCACGCGACTAATTGAAGGTTAATACCATTTTATCACTATTTTCTCTAATAATACAGACTGTCTTAATAAAGATACGAATTAATGCCTTCATGGTACGCAACAATCTTAGATTTTTCTTTTCAAAATACATTGTTCAATAAAAAGTAATTTATAATCATATAATTGTTCTCAGTTAATAAACGCATTATTATTATCTTCAGAGTATCATTAGTTTAATAATGAAAAGCAAAGTAAACTTTATAATTTCATTTGATTTAATGACACCAATTACAAAATAAAAAATTATGAATATTTTAGGCTCTATCCTTCATAGAATTTGGGCAGCTCATCACCTAAGATGACACGACGTTCAATTCCCGCCTCCGTAATTATACCTAGACGGATAACACCTCCAGATGATCCATCCCTAGACATTGCAAGAGCCAGAGCTGAAAAAATACAAATAATTTTTAAATTATCATAATATTTTTTTTCATTACGACAAAATGTTTATTGCTCTCCTTTCCTGATGATTTGCTAATACACAGACGCTAAAAATACTGGCGCAACCAAAATTTTGCTACTCTTTTAAACTTCATAACTTTTAGTAGCAGATCGATTGCATGGATTTTTTTTCATTTCATAGAATAATTCGTTGGATATACTTTTAGGAGAGAATAATTTTTGGGAAAGAAAGGTTTTGGCTCTCTGCTTCTCCGTCTTTATACAAAGAATGCGGGAATTTTCGAAAGAAAGAAAGAGAGCAATTGATTTCAAAATGAATTCTTTACAAAGATGTATAGAGTATGCAAAGAAATAACTTCAAGACACAAAGTGGTAAAAAAACCCTCTCGAAACACGTACTTTCATATAAACATTGAATCACATAAAAAAATTCGAAATAACTACTTTTATATTGTAACCCTTTTTTTTAGATTGACTTGAACGGTGCTCTTCGTCTGGGAGCTTATGGGTCGTAAATTAATAGGAACCTTTTATTTATGGATATTGTAATGGGCGCTACCGAGTTTTGTTTTCATGGTAATTAGAATATGTCAAACACGAAAAACATAATTTGACTGATTAGCTAGAATACAATTATCTCCAGATACTATGTAAAATATTATTCCAACCTTCCAACCTAGATTAGAGCTAAATGCCGCCTGACTGACTTCATTAAGCTGTATGCAAACTGCTTACATTCTGATAGTAAATTGACACCCCATTAGCCTCAACTATTTTTTTCTCTATAGAAGGAATAACGTTTTTAATTTGATAATTCTTTCTCTATTTTATTCCAGAGATTTGAGCTCGTTTAAGAAAGCTTTTTGTCAAGCAATTTCTGTTCCTCGAATTCATTTCTCAATTCCTTTCATTTCCAGACGTTTATTCCACATGAAATTGAAGGAATAATATCATTATAACTTGGTTGAATTACATTTCAGTATTTTTCACAAAACAATGTTCTAGCAAACTATTACATGTTTGCTGGCTCAATGAATCAATGGAATTCTGGATTGTTTGAAAATATTAGTCATTACAACTATGTACAAAATATGATCGACCCTCAATATATAACCATAGATCTATTTCTCTAATCAGTGTCTCATCAAATTGTTCATAAAAGACTATATCATTTTCTTATCAATGGAAATTGATATGGATTCTGGGCAAATCACTCAACAGAAACAGTTTCCACTATCTTCATCCAGCTTATAAATAACAAAATGGAAAGAAAGCACTCACACTACAATCTCTGGCTTTCTACAACTTCAATTTTGATACAATTATGGAAAAAATATCGACTTAGGATTGTAGGGCAGAATGCTCAGCCAAGATATCATTCCAATTCTGAATGCGATATTCGCGATTAAAATCTTATTTGTGAAATAACATTGGCTACTTCCTCTGAAATAAATAAACAATACATTGGTATAGATAACCTCATATCCTGCTTGAAAGAAAACGTATTGATGAATGTTATAAGTTATATTTCAGTATATGGTCTGACTAATTTTAGCAATGTTTTTCTTGCACAAGAAAATATAATTCGTCTAATGAACCAACTGAATTATTATGTTAATTATTTTTAAAAACAAAAATATATTAACATTTACCGTTTATTTCTACAAGAACTTTATTTATAGGAATAAAAATAATTTCCGAAAACTTGAGTAATTTGACATTTCACAAATTGAGACTTGAAAAACCAATACACCACTTACAGAAAATCTCCTGGTCAGATTCAAAATCAAATTAAAGTTATTTTTGATTTCAAATGTATTTCATAATATTCATTAGTTTCCTATATAGTAATATACGACATAAGCTAATTTTTAAATATGATGATCAACATTTTATGTACCTTACCAGTTTTTTGTGACTTAAGCAATGTAAGCTAGGGGCAAATTTGATATTGTCGTACAGAGCATTATAGAGCCTGACACTCATCGATCCTGGATGATTCTGCGACACTGATAATATAGTGAATCGTTGTTGTAGTTTATATTTATTTCTAGTACGATAGTCATGAGTGCCCACAAGTAGGAATATTAATATTGTTGATCACATAGACAATGCAGAGGTATATAAACAAACATGGTAGATTGGTTTGCAGTGTTCTTTCAGTCGTACCACCATCTTTAACCTCACTGCCTTTTTTTTTGAATGGCGAATATTTCTTGTGCCTTGGATGTAGCACCCCAATGAATTTTTTCATAGCAGATAATTGACTGAATAACACTGAAATATACCAGTTTCAAGACTTTGAGAGTGAGTGTGTTTTTCAGTTGACGGAGTAGAAATAAGTGTTTACTGAGCTTGCATTTTTTATACTCAATATGATTGCTCCAGGTGAGTTTAGAATCAATTTCGATTCCTAAGAATCTTATGTCAGAGACTTGTCGAATTGACGTGTTGTTCAGCTTCATTAAGTAGCTGTTATCTATTGAAGAATTTTTTGTAACAAAATTAGAGAACTACTCCATTCAAATCACATCACTCGGAGAATTGATTTGTAGCCTTCTGCGCACCACTAAGCATACTGGGAATACTATCCGCTGATAGAGATAGAGAAGCAGCAGAACAGTAAGTTGGAAGGTCATTGATAAAATAAAAAGACATCAGAGGCCCGAGTACAGATCCCTGGGGTACGCCTATCGATATATTGAATATCCGAGAAGGTATCGATCTGATATACTCTTTGGTTACGATCATTAAGGTAAGTTACCATCTGGCCCTCTCACACCATAAAGTTCCAATTTATGTAATAACAGATCATGGTCAACAAGATCAAAAGCCGTACTCATATCAAAAAAAAGGGCCAACGTGTTGCATTTGCTATCAAGAGCATCAGTTACATGCTTCAATAGCACATCAATGGCAGTGCCAGTGGATTAGGTTTGTCTAAATCCGTTCTGATGTGAGCTGAATAGATTGAGATTTTCAAAATACTTGTTGAGTCGTACATAGTAGCAGTATTCACCTAGGTACCTTTGCAAACTGACACATAAGGGCAATTGGACGGCAATTACTACAATCTTGACGAGAGCCATCACCTTTATAAATTAGTAAAATTTTTGATATCTTCAAGACATCAGGGAACACACCTACTTGAAAGCTGTGGTTAATGTGACTCAGCGGTTCTGAGATAATATCGGAAATAGACAATAGTATATACCCTGGGAACTCATCAACACCTGCAGATCTTTTTCGACTGACTTTTTTGATGTTTTCTTCAATTTCATAGGTTGTTGTTGGAGAAAGGTATATGCTGTTAGCCTTGGATTTAATATGTTTAATGTTGCTTGCTGAAAAAATGATTACAGAATAGGTTATACACTTCATAGCAGTTGCTAATGCAAGTTCCTTTACTATCAGTTAGACTGATAGCATCACCTGCTAATCTATTCTCATATTCCTTAATTATATTCCAACATTCCTTTATTACGTTACCCGCCACTGCTATTCTATGGTTATTTGAGGTTCGTTTAGCAAGGTTTAATTTTATTTGATAAATTCGTCTAAGCTCTAGAAATTTTGATGGTAAAATTTATTTTGATTTGATTTATCTAAAATTTACATTTCATTCTTTTACTTAATTCTTTTACCTCCTCCGGCACCCATTTTGATTTATTTTTTTTATTGTTGCATGACACTTTTCAACACCACGTTGAAAAGTGACATAAATTGGTCATAGAAATACTCAAACTTCATACTAGTATCCGATATGAAGAAAAGCTCAGACCAATCAACTGCTGAGAGTGAGACTCTGATTTTTTCAACATTGTTCTTACTAAAGCATCTTTTCATTAGATTTGCATTCTTGTTGTAAAAAAAGTAGTGGAAGGTCGTTATCTAGAATGTGTTGTCCGAGAGCGATGTATTTTGATCTCAGTGCGTAATTTAACTACATTAGAAATAATATCAATACAGGTCGCAGAATCACCCGCGATACGAATAGGTCTATTTATTTAAGGTTACAGTTTGAACTGTTCCAGTAGGTTCAAGAAGTTCGATCGAGGTTTACTAGGCTTCAACAGGTCGATGTTGAAATCTCCACAATTATATCATTGACGAAAGCATTATACAAATAATCGATAGTTTTTTAAAATGTTTCTCGGAAATTATCCAAATTACTTTGAGATGTCATGTAAACTGATAAAATAATAAGTGATGTATTAAATGTCCTGAGGTATGCAGCACATATTTCAAAGTCATTTTCAAAGACAATGAAAAAAGTAAACCGAAAGTACCCATAGATAATGAATTATGTACAATTAAGAATTACAGATAAATGAAATAATTCAGTGAAATACAGGTCAAACAGTGAAATGATAACATATTAATAACACTACACAAAAACTATGCAAAATGAACATTAGCCAACAAGTGCCATAACCACTTATCGCACGCTCACTTTTCTCTCAGTGACCTTTTTGTATAGTCAGGTGATTGTTGTTCTGAATCTTGCAAATTAGGTTTTTCATAAATTATTTACTACCGTTCTTAGTTTTGAATAATTTTCAAATTCTTGTATTTTGTAGAAGTAACCTTTGTTTAAACTATTTTTCAGTTCTTTTTTAAACGTTTTCGTCGAGGTAAGACTTTTTTGTGGGGAAGCAAGTTGAAATAGGAACATTGATTAAGAGAAGACACCACTGACATAATGAGGCAAGTTATGTGTCATAATATACCAACGAATCATTCTATAAAATGAAAAAAATCAATGCAATTCTACATAATATTTATAAAGGTTTCAAAAGTACCAAAATTTTGAATGCGCCAGATTTTTTTGATCCTCGGTGTAGTTTGAAATAAACGTAATTGAAAAATACAACTTACTATTTGTGACAAATTTAGCACATTCCTCTTTTGACATCTTGGGTTTGAAATTAGCATCTACATAACCGTAAACATAACTGGACCCTGAACCTCCAATAGAAACCGCTTGCCTAACACACATTCCTCCGATAGGTATGGAATAAATTTGTCCCCCCTTTTTTTTATCCCAGCCAGCAACTAGGATTCCCGCCATGAGAGAATCCCTATAGTTGTAGCAAAGCTCCCTAAAGATAGCAGCCCCCACCTCTACAAGGGGCTCTTCGCCAAGCTCCATACTAAAAATATTTTGGTGACAATATCTGGTATCATTTGACATTTTATTTATTTTGGTAAATATTCAGTTTGATGGCCAGCGCTAGTTTTTTTTTCAAATCTATTTGATTTTTTCATATTATTGTCCACTAATAATGAATCTGAAAACAAAACTTGGGGTTCCAATTTACTTTCTGTAATGAAATTGACCATTTCAGAAATTCGCTTCTGATAATAAAAACAACTGAATAGAATATATTCATCACGGAATACTCATAATCTTTTTCATGATTGCTTCCTGCAAAACTTTATTCACACATTTCAAATGTTTCACACAGGATAAAAAACTTTTAAAACTATTTCACCACAATAAATCTTTTTTGAAATCTTGTTCTAAACGATATCTTCGCAAAATTATGAAACACGCTATAAAAGACAAAAAGATGATCACATTTTAGAAAGCTTTCTTACTTATTCATTAGCGTGTAAATGTTACTTTTTTGTTAATTCAGCTTTTTCAAATAAAACACTACACAAAATATAAACATGGAATCAATTTTTTAAATGCACATTCTGAGGACCACTTTCATCACACTTGTGCTAATAATGGTTACTTAGCCGAAGGTCTATTTGTTAACGGAGGGTAACTTGTAAATTATAATTAAGAGAGGAAATAGAAAACCCAAACGAAACTGGAATGGAACATCGAAAGAGAGAAAACACTTTTCAGAGCTGATACAAGAAAGAGGAGGTGCAACTTAAGTGGAAATCTCACACTGAAGTGTTTTTTGAATACGTTATAATGGAATTTCATCAAGTATCGGACAGTTCCATCATATTTTTGAAGGGAAAATGAATTGAAGGTGCAAATGATAGAAATCCAGTTCCTTAAAATGAGAAAAGAAATGGATAAACACAAAAAAATTTAAAATGCATTTCATTCACAATGTTATTGATATAAGAATAATTGAATTTCTATAGGGCATTTTTTCAACTGTTTCATTAAAGTGCGTTATTCCTAAAACAAAAAAAAAATAGTTTTTTGTGAATAACTGATCACTGACTTTAAAAAGCTCTCTCAAAAGGAGAAAATTCTAATGGATGGTCAATCATGTTCAGTACTTGAATAATATATCTATCTATAACCTAAATCTTCTGATAAAATCCAAATAATCGAATTCGCTCAAATGATATTTTCTCTCCCTGATGACTCGTGATCAGAAGGAAGAGAAAATCAAATAAAAAGTATAGAGAAACTAACACAAATGACGATTTCGGTTTACAATAAAAAGTTTGGATCTATCAGTACAGAGTGAAGTGACATATAACATCTGAAAAAATCAAGAAATTCTTTAAAGATCAAGAATTATTTAAAGACACAAAGATTATTGTGAAAGAGTTACTAACAAATGGAACTCAGATGAATGCTTTATGTTTGGGAATGATTATGACCTAAAAGAAGATATATACATACCATCGGTTTGGCCAAAAATAGTTTTATATATAAAGTTCAACTTACAAAAATATCGTGGACATGAAAAACTTGAAGAGGATTTTTTAAAACGTCGTCCAACTACCACAGAAAGTATCGTCAGTTATATGCATCAAAACGTGCAATCTATCGGTAATTGTGTTCAAAAAAATTGAAAAATTTGTATATGATAACTGACTGTTATTTCATTGGAAAACATTGGAAACATTGAAAAACACCTGAAAAACTGAGATCTTTTAATATCTAAAACCGTCAGCTATGGCGTTTTGTCATGTTGAACGGAAAGAAACATGGAGGATTCTTTGAAAACGAATTTCTAGGTGTAACAGTTCTTTTAAATGTAAATACACAAATTAATACTGTTGATAAATTCAAAGACAGACATTGAGAATTAGAATAAAAAGTTCTGGCAGCAAATTTAAATGCATTTGGATCATGTGCGATGAATTTAAGGACCAAGTAGAGAATTCTGTTTGCAATTCAAATGGTGATCCTTAGGACATTGCAAATAATCATAATAAATATCTGTTCAACTTCATAACTTGATAATATTCCATTTCAATGGAAAAAAAATCAACTGCACTGATATTTCAACTGCAGTAAATAAAATAAAGAATAAATATACCTCTAGTGAAGGACACATCCCAGCCTGTCATTAAAAAAATTGCACCAGTTATTTGTGATATTTTATCATATTATTCATTTACTTATAGAATATTCCCAACACAGTTGAAATCAGTTACTGCAAAACCATTGTTTGAAAATCATAGACCCATCAGTATTCTACCTAGCTTTTCTAAATTGTTTGAGTTAATAATGTAAGATGATTGATGAATCATCAAAAAATTAACAATAAATACCTACAATGAAACTATAACTGAAAAACAATCGCATTGGGTATGTTCCTCAATCTGTTGAAGGCATATGACTGTCTCAAAATAGCAATATTCTAATTATTAAACTAGATCAATATACAATAATATACAATAAAGTGGATTCGATCACAAACTACAGAAAGTATATATCAATTCAGATTTTCAACAAATATACCCAGAAGTAGAAAAAATTTTATTTACTCAACAGAAAGAAAGAGCGGTTTAGTTTGAATTATTCAGAAACTCTTA
This sequence comes from Leptinotarsa lineolata, assembly GCA_015342045.1. Taxonomy (NCBI): domain Eukaryota; kingdom Metazoa; phylum Arthropoda; class Insecta; order Coleoptera; family Chrysomelidae; genus Leptinotarsa; species Leptinotarsa lineolata. Next base: position 1,231 of record WOGR01005025.1, on the reverse strand, counting down.
TATTTTTTTATAAATAACTATTACAATAGCCCACACAACATTTCATTAAACTATGTTTACGCAACAATAAATAATTACATCAAATTCAAAATGGATGAATTTTTAAAATGGTCACATGTTGATGAAACTTTGAAACAACTGAGTAGATATGTACTAGATATCTAGATAAATAAGCATCTAGCATTTTTTATTTTACCAACTTGGCATAAGTGGCCGGGCCAGAGTATTTGGGTGTCGTTCGAAGCGCTCTTTATAGGTTAGGGTATGGCGTATAATCTCCTGTTTCACAGTGGGCAGGCGTAGATCACGGTGTAATAACTCGTTAGGTACAAACCAGGGGACATTGGTTATCATGCGGAGTGTTTTATTTTGAAACCTTTGTATGATTTCAATGTTTGAATGGGATGCAGCACCCCACAGTTGAATTCCATACGTCCATTCGGGCTTCAGTATTGCTTTGTACAGTAGTATTTTATTTTCGAGAGACAGTTGAGACTTTCGTCCAATGAGCCAGTAAAGTTTTCGCGTTTGAATACCAAGTTGCTTTCTCTTACTGAAATATGTTTTTGCCAGGTAAGTCTTTTGTTCAAGTGCAATCCAGGGTATCTCACATGATCTGCCTGTGGGATTGCAATGTTGTTAAGTGTGACTGGAGGACAAGCTCCTCTTCTCAGGGTGAAAGTTACATTGACTGATTTTGCTTCATTTGCTTTTATCCCCCACTTTTTGAGCCATTGGAATGTCATTTAGCCCATTTTGTGAGGCCATTTTTGGGTCGCTATGTGTAGCTAGTATAGCTGTATCGTCAGCAAAGGTTCCAGTAATTAAGGATTCAGAGGTCGGCAGATACGCAGTGAAGAGTAAGTAGAGTACGGGACCCAGTACGCTGCCCTGTGGTTAGGTTAGGTCAGAAGTGGAAGATTTTGCCAGAAGTCTTTAAAACTTCTTGCCATCCAGGTGTTCAATTTTTGGTTGGCAAAGCCTAAAGCAATGCCAATGACAGGTTCTAGTCCGGTTAAGCTACTTTTAGCACTCTCAGCAGCCTCGTTGCTGAGACAATTTTTTAAGCCTTCCTATTGAGGAGAGTTTTTTGGAAATCTGCTACCAATTTAGATGTTCCTCGGTATAAGCCAAGAGCTTGTGTGTCTCCGCACACAATTCAATAGCAAAGATTTCCGCTTGGAATACAGTCGCATAGATCCCTAGGCAGGTTGATATCTCTGCAATTGAA
>WOGR01005022.1:0-24900 GCA_015342045.1 Leptinotarsa lineolata | reverse complement strand
GTTACTGTCTATGAGTTATGATTTTTTCGGAGTGGTGCTGTAACTGTCAAATTTTTCAGAAAAAAATTAATATTTCGAAAACTAACAAATTTGGGTATAGGCATTGTTATACAGAGTGGGCCTAAAATGTGCTGAGAAATTCAAAAATGTAATGAAATACAGAGTGTTCCATTTGTAATAAGGAAGTTTTCCTTAACTTCAGGTTTAACGGAAAGAGAACGGAAGTTGAAAATATTTCATTTGAGAAGGCCATTTTGTAAAACCCACTACCACATAGTTTCAAGTTTTTATTTTGAATTGTTCTCCATATGTTTCTAACGAACGCTCGCTTGGTGCCAGTGTATGAATATATTAATGATAATTAAAATTTTGATGATATCAATTACCATACCATTAATCAATAAAATACTTCTTTGAAATGGGGATGGATGAGAAATATTCTGTAAATATTGTATGGCACTACAAATGGCACTATATGAACTGTTTTCAATTTTCTCAACGACAACTCTCACTACACTTCTTACTGAATGTATCCCACGTTTGTCGTTCTAAATATAACGAGTATTTTCGAAGCTATTGCAATCGCTTATATTTCAAGACTGTATGAAACTAGGAGAAGTTATTTTACTTTTTATAGTATTTGATGCAAGAATTTTCGATTTATGATTTTACAATAAATCTTTGATTGCCTTTGGAAAATAATTGATCAACTTAGTATATCAAAAAAATGAACTGATGAAATCTTCTGATAATCTGACAATTAATGGAAATGAGTATAGGGACATTTTTTATATGGTCAATGATATCCAGAAAATGTGCTACAAATAAAAGCAAAACTACTCAATCGAATTATTCATTAAGGCCTGGATGAAAATATATGATTTGTATCTGCTACTAATATACCTCTTGAATACATTCAGAAATATAAGTACAAAATAGTACATTTCCATATACAATTTAATTCAAAAAGTAACACAAATTATTATGGAATCAAGAAATAATGGAACAACAAAAAAATCAATTGGCACTCCGGGGCGACTTGATTGATTCCAGTGGCGCACTTGCTTTTTCAGCTGCACAAAAACCCGGAAACACCCGCAGCACCACATCATCTGAAGATCTTCATCTGATCGCCAGGAATCGCTTGAGATATAGCCAGAAAATTTTGTGACTCGATTATCGTCTTTGACCAAAGCGTAATAATGACCAGATTCAAGGCCAGAACTACAGGAACAATGACTGCATGAAGATAATAATATTAGTCTGCTAGATTGAAGTATTCATCCATTTCAAATCTTTGTAAAAATTTGGTGCTTCCGTCAGAGGTTGAGTCAGAGGTTATTTCGGAAGTATGTTTCCTTAATATAATTCAATATTTATATGAAAATAGCTGTTTCGAGAGGGCTAATTCTTCCAGTTTGTGTCTGAAAGTTACTTCTTTGCATGGTCTATACATCTTTGTATAAAGTTAATTTTTTGAAATTGATGCTTCCTCTCTTTCTTTGGAAGATTCCGACATTTTTTGTATCGAATTAGAGGAAGACAAAACCTTTCTTTCCAAGTTTTTTTTTATTTCATTATTTCAGACTGACTAACTAGAGATACCAGATTTGTTCTCAGCAGTACCAGAACTCCAACTTCAGATACTTCAAGGGAATGACTAGGATAAAGCACAATGCATCTTGCCGCTTTACTCATTTGATGTTTCATCGCAAGATTCGACTTTTTTCTGAAGAAACATATTATTCGTGAACTGACTACTTTCAAAGCCAACTCTACAAAAGGAGTGAAAGCAGTTTTTTGATATTGATTTCTGGATTCGCCAAATTATGTAACTTAAAAGCCTATTTGGTTTTCTGATCATGATAAAATGTTCCAAGTAGTCTGCTTATTTCGCGTGTATCACATTCTAAAGGATCAGCTTTGGGCCTCAGAGTCGAAGAGTATATGACTTCAATGTTCAAACACTCTACAGAGGATTTTCATTGTGCGGCAATAAATTGGTTGTTGTTGTCGTTCTGAATTTGCTGCACGGTATCCATCTGAGGAATGTATTATCGAATGATCCGATGAAGAATAATGTGAAAAGTAGTCTTCTTGAAAAAAAAAACAGATAATACAACAATAAGAACTGAATTCAATATTATACCCCTTCGACTCAAGGCCCTCGGAAGTGAGCCAAGGCAATCAACTTATTTTCGGTAATATGTATTATGGGTATCAACTCCAGATTAGGCAAAGCGCACCTTTTGGCCTTCTGACCAACGTCACATTGGCGAACGATTTTTTCAACACCTCAAGGAAATAGAGGAAATGTACCGAAAATTGCAACAGAAGATGTCCGATTCTGGTTCACAACAACGCCCGTCCGCACATTTAACAAAACACCGTCCGAAAATTAATTGATTTGAGTGTCGAAGTTCTGTCTCAAGCACTATACTTCCCAAACCTCTTGCCAACCGACTACCATCTTTTCAAGCACTCTGATAACTTTATCACCGGTGCGGTGGAACCTTAATAAATCAGGACTAGAAAAAAACGGCATTCGTCGACTTCATCGACGAAATCAATCGATTTGTGTTACGTTAGCAAAAATGCGCTTATTTCGAATAATTCAAAAGAGTATTCAGTGGGAAATTACAGTTTCAAGTAGATTCATGAAAACGAGCAAAACATTTGAAACAACCTATATATTGTGTAGCAATCCTGTGAATGATATCTGAATCAATTCCATAACGAATGTTTGGAGTACAAACTGAATAGAAAAAAGTGTATTTTGTACAAGTCAGATGTAGTTGTTTTGAAAGAACCTTTTCTTTCGTGCAATCCATTGTTTATATGAAAGTAGTTGTTTCGAGAGGACATTTTCTTCCAGTTTATGTCTGAAAGTGGCTTCTTTACATGATCTACATATCTACACAATTCATTGCTTTGTTCCTTTCTTTGCAAGTTTCCTACATTTTTTGTATAAAGATGGAGAAGTAGAAAGCCAAAACATTTTCCTCTCAAAAATTATTTTTCTCTAAAAATATACTTCTTTCAATTCGAACAAAAAATCCACCATTCAGAAATGTAACTATGTTGATGTTTTTGATTGAACTTCATATCGAAGACAATATGAACTCATTAAATTTTTCATAGGACCCTTATATTTTTTATTGGATACTCGAAGTCTCTGACTTTAATATTGAAGAAACCCATTTTGCCAATTTCGACTTGTAGATTGTAAAATATCGATTATTTAAATTTCCGTTCTCACAGATCTGGGATTTTCCTGAGAAATTGGCAGAAATAGGAAATCATAATCAGTATGCTGACACCTATTCAAAGTCCATATTGTTTATTTTGATTATTTTTATTCATGTTACGGTTAGGTATACAAACTGACGTCTACAAATAATCCATTTCTTTTTTTCAATCATAGAGTTGTTTTTTCTAGCGATCAAAGTAGAGTGAGAAGTGAGATAGATAGAGATATCTATTTTGATTAATGTCATACTTAGAATCCCCCTCTCTGTTCATGGAAGGACGGATGTAACAGGTGGTACCATTGAGCCAACGTATGAAGGAAATATATTTTTGAGAAAGTGTGCGCCTGCATTGGTGGATGCGGGATTGAAAGATGCGTTAAAAGTAGCTATAAAAAATACGAGTACTTGAAAAAAATGTTGAGGGTGGCCCCAAATGAAGGAAATGTATTAAAAATGAAATAAGTGCTTATTATATTCTTCATGAAGTCTGGCAATATCTTGAACTTATTGGACATTGACAGATCAAGATCTTCGGATGATGTTTTGCTGCAGGTTTTTCCGGCTTTTCCTTCAACTGAAAAAGAAAATGTGCCACTGGAATCAATCAAGTCACCCCGAAGCGTATTACTTGTTGAAACTTCAAAAATAATTTATTTTTATTGACATTGAAATAAAAATCAACGATTCCATTTCAATTCATTATTCCAAGAACGGCTCACGATAGACTGGATCTCTCCATTGCATTCTGAAGAGTTCATTTTTGTCCAATGTGACCAATATCGTATTCTACCATTGACGAGATATCAATAGTGAGAGACTAGAATCTCTAAAACTTAGAGATCTAACTGACTGAGAAGTTTGAATATTTTGGAAAGATATTAGATCCCAAAATTTCCTGAAAACAATATCTGGAATAGAATAATATGTAGACAATAGTAAAACTAGATAACATATGCATCTTCAGTCCAAAAACAATCGATTACTTCAAATGAAATGGGTATTTTTTAGGAGACACTACTTTTCGAAAAAAAACTTTGTGCTTTGACTTCTCCATTTGTGGCTGGAATTTAATCGAATGATCGTATGAATGTGTACTATCATCGTGACATGAGTAGATTTTTATCATGCCTTACATAAATTCAGAATGTTATGAATTGAACGAGTGCTTCATCTTGTGATATTACAAACAGGTGCTGATGAGATAATAAGACAAGTGTTTCTTTCCGAAACTTCCGAAAGTCCGACGCCATTGAAGATGACAGTGTTCCATGTAAGAATTCATTCAAAACATTATTGCTTTCTTCCTTCCTCCCGAATTTCCAAAAATATATCCCTTTCAATTAAAACAAGATTTCTATGGCTAGGATCAAATCAAATAAGCGAATGAATGTCATTACACAATTTTACAATTTTTTGTATGAAGATGGAGCAAAAAGATGGAGAAGTGAGAGCCAAAAAGTTTTTTCAATCGATTACTATCAATAAACTCAAAGAATCAAAGACATGTATGTATGAATATAAGCCAGGGTAATAGAAATAACACCAAAACATATACACCCACTACATCTTGTGATACATCTTTTTTCTCAATTCAGACTGGAATATTCTCAGGTACTGGTTAAAATAGAAATCTCGGAATATATGGAAGATCACTTTCATAGACAACTCAACAGTGAAGTGTAGTTTTGATCCAAATTACATGGCAAAACACTTATATGAGAGCCATTCGTTCGGCAATACATATTCTTCTTCCAGGTCAAGATATATGCAATGCGTAAAGAACATTATTTCAGCTATGAATGGAATACTATTTCTGCAGTCGTCCTAATAGGGCATTGCTGAACCCAAATTTCACATAGATATATTATGGGAACTCCGTGAGGAACTGAAAAAATTGGTGAACAGAAATAAATTGATTTTTTGCCAAATGGCGGTACACTCAGAAAAAAATTATGAAAGTGCTATATACGGAACACCCTTATATGATTACTGAACTAGCTGTGGGAATTTCACAATCATCAGTATGGGAACAGATCAAAAATAGTTCAATAAAAATATAAAGAATACTGAAAAATTATTTCTAGCAATATGTTTCCAAGAAACGTAGGGCCAGCATGGGAAAATCGAAAACCGTTAGATTTTGAATAACGTCATTTTGGATCTTTCTGAATACCAATAGAATCAATAATATTTTTCTAAAATTGCCCAAATAAGCTTTTAAAATGACAATGTTTTCTAAATTCAACCGATTCTCCCAATAAGCTCTTCTTAACTTGGACACAGAGTATAGGGAAACCTTGAGATATAATCAAAGAACTAACAAGAAATACCTTATGACATACCCGATCACTAAACACTATTCACAGAAATGAAATAAGACTTCAGCTGCAGACATCGCAAAGAAAGTACAGGGACTGCACGTAATACGTCATGCGTCAAGGCCGTGAATCACAAGAGGCAAGTAGTTAATTAACGAAGGAAACTTATCATAATATATAGGATCTCATGGCCGATATTCAACGGATCATGTTACGTAGAAACCAGTTTTCCGCCACGTAACGATAAGCCATTTAGTAGATCAATCACAGATATAGTTAAAATTAGCTCAGATAGGCAACCCAAAGTATGACTAAAAGTCGAGGATAAGTGCCTACTTATGTTAAAAAAATTGAACATGGATTTATTCGTCCAATCATCAAGAAAAAAATCATCAAAAAACTTCAAGAAAGAACATGAAATATGTGAACTATGAGGAAAATATTCACAATAACACAATTCAAAATAATTGTTTATTGAACACTGAAGCATCTTAGTTTTAGTGGAAAGAGGTATTTTCTCTCACAAAGTGTCAAACTCCACAACTTCTTACCATATGCAATGCTTCTAGATAGTCTTTGCTGTTGCCATTGCTGCCATTGCCTGCATGTTTTTGGGCCTGACGTTCCGTCCAGAAGATGCAACAAAGATCGAAGTGATTTACCTTGCTGCCTTAATGTGATCCGCAAACTGTTTGCTGCTTTGAGGTTTTTCAACCTTTCAATTAAGCTTTTTATACCTGCGCATTTGCAGACGTCACAAGTTTAGTTGTTCAGCAGAGTTAAATCTAACTCTGCTTTATTCTTCCGTTCAGTCCAACTGATCTCCATTGTGGTGGTGTCATCTACGAAGACAACAACGCTTCCTACACTGGCAGTGGCAAACAACTCATTGAAAAATAACGTGAATAAGATTGGACCAAATCCATATTCTATATTTCTAAATGTACCCGACACGTCTCCTAGCGCTCGAATATTTTGTGAATGAGTTTTAAATATTTCCTTTCATTCCTTTTTTTTGTGTCTCGTAAAATTGTGACTAATGATGTCAAACGCTTTACTCAAAAAACAGTTGACTTTTGTCCAGACTATCATAAATACGTGGTTTCAACTCTACAATATCATTTTTATAGATTTTCCCTATCTCAATCCAAACTGTACGCCCAAAGTAACGAAGAACCTTCTCATTTTTTGTTTTCTATCAATTCATGTTTTGAGATTTTCGATTTTGATATTGAATCACTGAAGTACTGAATATTTGTCCAAATGCATTCTTTTCATCGGTTGTATGTATGGAAAAAATAAACACAAAAAGGTTGAAAAAATATATATTGTTCAATCAGAGTCTTGAAAACATCAACAAACAATCTGCAGGTCCTTTAAGTTCTGCCATTCCATCAAAGTAGCTACTGAGCCTCCATCTGTAAGAATGAAAATATTATTAGGATTGATACATTTGCTACTCTTTGAAATATCACATTCGAATGAAAGTAAATGTATATATGTGAATCTGTAACTAATACGTAAAAAGGTGAACAGTGGGTTGTTTAGGAATAAATCTAAATCCACATTTTTTTATTTCTGAACTTTCGAAGGCGTCAAAAGCCTGTTGCCATAAACCGGTCTTGATGATTTCAAGCATCTTTCGCTTTTTCCTTGGCCGGTTTCTAATGCCTGTTGAGCGATACTAGACTTCTCTAATTCATGAAACCGAATATATGTGTGAGGAATATATCATTGCACAAGAAAAAATTTTCTTCCACATATTCGGTTTCATAAACCAGATAAATCTGATGTCGCTTAACATGACTTACAAACGGAATGTGTGTAAGAAACAGCTCATTTCACGAGGAGATTTACATATTTGGTTTCATACACCAGAGAAGTCTAGTGTCACTCATTATAGAATAGATAAGAAATGCTTGAAATTTTTGAGACCAGTATATGAAAACAAACCGTTCCGAACATTCCGTAGTTCAACTCACTCACATAATAATTACATGTAGGAACCAGGTGAGTTTCAGGTATCATAATAAGTAGTTGATAACGTATAAAATATGATTCATATTTTTATAATAACTAATGTTTGGAATTCATGTAATGTAATTGATTCTCTAGATCTATATGAAAAGCTCCAACATATTGGTGTAAAATTTAGTTTTAATAATTTTCTGATGATGCTAACTTGGTTAGCTGAACCCACGTTGGGAGATTGTACTTTTGTTCTATTGTGGGTTGATGAAAACGTGTTTTCATTATATTTATAACTGTCTTATAGAACGAATTAATTCTATGCACAGTGCAACGAAAATCATTATTTTCAAACAAAATTTTTAAATAGAAAATCTATCGGTGCAAACTTCCATTTCCCATTTAGAGAGACATGTTAATGAGTTGAGATGGTGCAGTGACTTTTTAATTAAGAATATTGACATCACGAAATCATAAATATGTATTAAACAAGATGCAAATTTCATGTGAGATAATATTATCAGAAAAGTTGGCAATGGGAAACAGGCATATTTTTAATAATTCATTAGAGTTTTGAAGGTTGTTGAGAGCAACTCTGAGAGAAGTATATTCACTTACAAACGAATCGACTGACGATGCATCATATCTTTTTCAAAATATAAAAATGATGTTGAAATTCACTCCTTGCATTCCTTTTCGTATATTGACTCGAATAGAAAATAAACAAAACAATTCACTTGAATTTTTAAATAAAGTAGCTTTCCTGATGAAGCTACTAGAAAATTGAAAATATGATATTCTAATGGGCAGCATGAAATTGAATAATGCTAAAAATTTCAATGAATAGAACTATCATACTGAGTGTTGATTGGAAACCTCGATATCTATTATTGATTTTACTACTCCCGATTCAACTTTCTATAAAGACCAAATATTACCCGTAGCAGCAGATATGATTTGTTGAACAATAATTTTCAAAAAAATGCGTCAGAAAATTGTGAATGAAAAAATAAGAATAACTCGCTGCTTGAAGCATAAATATTTCAAGATACCTTTTAAATAAAGAATATGAAATTTTTCTGTTATAAACAGAGTTAGAGGATATGAACTTTTTTTCCTAATTCGTTCCTTTTCGCAAAATACCAAGGCAAACACAAAATATTATAAAATTCCATACGTCGAAACCTTATCTTGGGCAAATAAATTAAAGTGGCCTTTTCAAATGGAAATACTGTTGAAAAATATTCTTCATTTAAACAGATAACTGAAACATCGGTGGATATACAATCTAACAGTATTCACAAGTAAAAGTGTTGAAACTGCCCCACGAGAAATTCTAAAAAACTGTATATCAAAAAACTCACAGCCATTGTTGATCATGGAAGGGAACAAGGACACATTTTCGATTTTGAACATTCTGAAATACTAGATGTCCAACCATATCTATCTAAAATATTTTCGAACTAAATGATTTATATCTTCAAACACGGAAGTGTCAACACCAGTAGGGATGTCGATGGCACAATACTGTATATTTCAACTCAATCAGTAAAATGCTGAAAAATTTTTATCATCCAAATTCTTTTTCACCTCAATGAAAACAAGTACCACCTCATCAAAATTATATCTGAAGCCTTCATTTGTTTCATGCCACTATGTTGTGTTGATCTCAAATATTTTGTTTGCTATAGTGTTTTCATTTTTCATATATATCTAATACGTCTGATGATTTTTTGGTTTAGTTATAATTTAAACATCGAAAAACTCCTTTTCGGTGAGTTGTTCTATGATAATTTCAATATTACTCCTTAGAACAGTAAAAAACGACAACAGTGTGGTAAAGACAGGGTATGTGTTAAATTCAATTAAATTCGAAACATTTGCTAGAAAAAAATTGTTTTTCTTGAATAATTTGATTTTGTTACCCAACAAACTTTTCCAAATGATAATTTGAATAACGAAAATTACGTAATGAAATACATGGGATTTGTTAACTTTTTCCTCGCAAACTGTCCAGAATACAACTATCATAAAATAAAGCATATTTCCGAACTCGTTTCTAACATTTGGAAATTCTTCTATGGCATATTTTGATGAAACTCCTTCATAATTAATGGATTTAATCAAGAAAGAAGTTTAGGAACGCTGTATATCTGGTAACCTCGATGAATTTTTGATTGTTTATCTTCTATCCGGAAATTCTCCATTCAACCACTGAGGTACGGAAATAAAATAATGAAGTTAAACATCATAAAGCTGAAAATGTGAGTGATCTTCCTAAATTACCTTCTGCAATTTTAGTATCTAGTTCATATTTTATCATTGGATCCATCGACCCTTAAAGCATGTTGAAGTAGAGAGCGCTTGTAAAGTTTCCTTCAGGATATGAAAAAATTAAGAGCACTATCCCAAACATTACATTTTTGCAGAATTATTGAAACACTGTATCAAAATATTGCATTATCAAATCAAATTTTGATTACTTTGTGAAAACCGATAACACTATCCATGATAATAATAACAAATCTTCACAATGTGGACTTTATTTCCAATACGCGTTTCACTACTATAGAAGTTACCTCATTTGGACTGGACCAGTCTGGGCCTGTGGCAATTTGTAATTATTATCATGAATATTGCTATATCAGCTCAGCTTCTTATATGATATCCGACACGAGCAGTAATGTAGAATATTTGATCGCGAATGGTGGAAAGTTAAGTCTCGCTCAACATTTTCGTTCTGCTACTATTCATAAGAGGTTTTGGTACTAATTTTTGTCAACGAACCAATTTATGGAAACAATGCCATCTAATCGAAACATACCTGTGACCTAACATCACATGTGGTTTTTTTCAAAAAAATTATGCCCTATTCTTCGTGTACATTACCAACCTCTTCATAGAAGAATATCGATCAGATCTTCAACGTTGAGAGTAAACCTTCTCTGCAGTTCATTTACTTATTAAAGATATATCTGAACAGCATAATTGGAACTGAATTACTGATTTAGTGCAAACCGTTATAATTTGGTAGAGAGTTTTTTTTATTTCAGAACAACCGCATCAAACTCGGGGGTTATTAGCGGAGGTACAAACGATTACAATACAGATGAAATTAAAAAAAAAAAGAAAAATTAAAACAATTAAATTTTGTCTAGAACATTGATGTCTTTCAGAAAATGAATGAGATTTTCAATATTCTTCAGCTCTAATGCTCGACCGAAATCACCGGATAACTTTGACTGACGTCTGTTCTCTCCATAAGCCGGGCACTCGTTGACGATGTGTTTAGCACTATTTATCTGATCGCAATAGATGCATTTTGCAAGATCTTCTGGAAATACCCCATTTATATTCCATTGTAAGATGAATGTTATTATAAAACTAGACAATATGAGATGCTCAGTGAGTATCTTGAGAGGGATCGCTTTCGTATTCGGAGACAGAGTGGTTGGGGTTGGTGTCAAGTTCTTTGTTCAACTGCTTCAGTATTTTTTCACTTATTTTAGTAATTCTAGTTTTTATGCTGCGTTCTGTTAGAGTCGGGTATATTTTCGTTAGGATTCCGAGAAGTGCATGAACGTTATCTGTGTAATCCCGAGCAATGCTGAGAGTCTGTTGATCCGGATGAATTTTCCAAAAAACTAGAAATCTGGTGGAAATCCAATGAGAATGGTGGAGATGCTTCCTCAAATAATTTTCGTGCAAGTTCAATGAGGCGGTTAATAGACTGAGAATTATTTTGTTCACATTTCTTAGGTTTCTTGGTAGTCTGAGTGTTAGGTTTAGCAAAAGAAGGCTCAGCTGTTGGATTTTGCTCAGTACTTTGAGTGAGAGGAGGGCTGACGATTTCTGATAAAGGACGTTTTTGAGAAGGGATTTCAATTGAAATATGTGGTACCTGATGAGACGCGTTGTTTGATAGGGGTTGGTTCCCAGTAGATTCTTCTGCGACATTATTAGGAGTTCCAGTAGCGTTTTCTTGACAGGAAGCAGCTACGTGGCCATTTTTTTGCACTTGAAGCAAGTCAGCTGGTCTTCAGACAAAAAAATGCGGTAGGGAGTGTCTTCAAATGATATTATTATTGATTCAGGGTAGGATGCGTTGTCCTGTATATAGACCTGCCGACGAAAGCTTAATATATGGCTAAATTCGGGTTGTGCTATGCCAATTCTAAGAAAGGTGATTGGGGATACTAGGGTCAAGCCAAGGCTCTTGAGATTGTTTTCTATGACATTATGGGGGATAGATGAACATACGTTGGAAAGGATTAATCGGGTAGAAGGTGTGATAAGTCTTCGTGCTTTGAGGATTCCTCCTCCCTGTTCCAGAAATGTTTCCACTACAGTGTGACTAGAAAGGTAGATGCAGACTCTATTGATATTCTCGAGGAGAAAATTATGTCCTTCGGTTGAACTTTGCTACCCAGGGCGATGATATATTCTTGGATCTTGACTCCATCAATGGAAGTGAACAAGATAGCCTGTTCTCTGGATGGGAATTATAAAGCACGTACGGCAGTGGAATAGGTAGATGAATCGAGTGTTTGATTAATTTGAGTACTCCTGTAGTCAGAAGCATCTGGTGAATTTGGATCATTCATATTGATCATCCTTACTAATATTACGGGGGCTTATTTGAAGTATTGATCACACCTTCACCTGAATACTGTGCTATCCTATACAGCAGTAGAGGAATTCCCACCGAAAGTAACAAAAGTATCACTTCGTATCACTTTGATTGACGAAGAGGAAGAAAGGAAGAGAAAAACTTTAGCGAACCAAAAAACTAAGATTTTTTGCAGGTAGATATAAATAAATGTTCTAAATGCCTCTGTACTCGACGGCTGCTCTGTTTCAATAGTCTCATTCAAAAAAATGATCGTTTTCGTTGCGCAAAAGCAAAGAAGAACAGACCTCGGAACATGACAATTTCTGTCGATCGTTCAGATCGTGGTGCACCCACTTTTCAGCTTTTTGGCATCTCCAATACGTTTTAAACTAACTTCTTCGTATTATACCGCTCACTATGTGTCAATTAAAATAGCTCTCATCAATACTTATCTTACAATTCAAATTTGTTCAGCACGCAACCGGCTAAATCTCAAATTTAAAGAGCTTTCTCTGACATAGCCGTAGCCGCCCGTACTTGAAGCGAAATAACTCCTTAATTACTACGGTTTTAGGCGTGAATTCGTTTGACTTTGCCACCGGGCGCGGTGTCTAAAATTTGGTTATGTCGCACTACTTCATAATTTCACGCTCGCACAACCGCTTACGGAGAGCTAGTGTGAAATAATTGGCCATTGTAAATATGGAATCAAAAATTGGCTCAGTTTGTTAGCTCTTTCTTATTCTTTTGTCGGTCTTTGGGTATTTTTTCATTTATTTTACATCTAGGATGTTGCTTTCATTGTATAAATTTTGCAGCGTTGATTACGTTTCATTACAGCCACCAATTTTATTCACCCAAGTTCTCTTTCACTTTCTATAATTAATGTAGGATAATTATTTGCGTATGCATGCATTTTTCTTTTAATGAAAATTATATTTTCAGATATAATTGGCGCTCTTGATCTTCTAGCAGAACAGGGACAGTGGGCCCGTTGTATCGAGAAAGCTAAAGCTCACAACACTCCGATTTTACACAAATACGTGGCACTATATGCCGCGAAACTTTTGAAAGATGGCTTTGTTCTTGAAGCACTTAATCTTTATTCGACCTATGGTGCTCCAGCAATGCCTCAGAATTTCAATATATACAACCATATTGCAACTGAAGTGTTTGGTGCTAATGATTTGTCAGGACCTTCCAGCTACGGTGTTTGGGAGCAACTTAGACAAATACTTTTCGAAATAGTAAGTATTAATACTATGGAGTAATTAGAAACCAACACTGAAGTTCATTAAAGATTGTTCCAATGTGTTAATGAGATATTATTTTCTTTACACCGTTTATGAAGAATTTGGAAAATTATTGACGGGTAATAATAAATTAGCAACACTACGTAAAAAACAAAAATACTTTGCTGTATGTACCTACTCAGTTGAGCCAATTGACTGCTTAACATACCATTTCATTGTAAAACTTGGGGTTCAGGTCCCAAACAAATCCACTGCATTCATGTGATGATTGTCAGACCAATGATCACTTATGGAGCAATTGCTTGATGGCCGAAGGCTTTACAGAAAACGGCTGAGGAGAAGCTTTTTGGATTATAGATACAGGCTTGTCTGGCCATCTCTGGTGCCAGCAGTACCACACCATCAGCGGCCATGGAGATCTTTCTAGCTTCCTCATCTCCACATTTTTCTGGAGAGAGAGGCTAGATGGACTGCATATAGACTTGTGCACATCACCAATTGCACAAATTGCTGATTGACACTGGAAGTCACAGCATTCTAGGAATGGCCTTTGGCATTATGCCTTCAACTGTCAACTACGAACTGCCTTATAAAGTACTGTTCCCGAGTAGAGAGGGCTGGATCCTCCCGGAGAAGGAAATATTAAGAGCAGATAGTTGTTTGTTCACAGATGGATGAAAACACCTTCAGGCTCTGGTGTAGGTGTTTTCAGTTGCAGACCCAGGACAGAGATATCAACCTGCCTAGGGACTTATGCGACTGTATTCCAAGCGGAAATCTATGCTATTGAATTGTGTGCGGAGAGATTGGTAGAATGCAACCTCATACACATGTAATGAAACACCATCGGATCTAAAACGATCCATTTTTAACTTTTAATGATTTATAATTATCTTAATAGATTATTTATTTTCGCACCCGAAAATACACCGCCCCGTTTAGGGGATCGATCAGCCGAAGGGATTTATTTTTATATTTAAATTTAGTAGCGCGGAATTTGCTGACACCAGATAAGAAAGTTTAAAATCCGTTCTGATCACACGGTTAGAGAATGGGCTTGTTTCATGATTTTTGGTTTACAGTTCATTTGATAGTGGTTTCTAATTGAAAACAGCGCTTTTTGTTTCATCTCTCTAAATACCGTTGTTTTCCCGTAATTGATTATCAAAAATCGGATTTTCTAGGACCCTGACGTCACGTGCCTAGTCCCGCTTCTTGTTCGATTGACCAATAGGAACAATACAAATAATCAACATTGCCAAATCGTAAAATTCACGGAACGCATAGACAGTGTCTAATTCACTCGTGATTCAAAGTAAAATCACAGTAAGTTTCGACAACTATATCTAAGAAACAAGTTCAAGAAATGTATTGGAAGGGAGAATTAATCATACATGGGATCCAAATAACAAAAAACGCAATAAAAAAGTTATTCTTAAAATATCTCCGGCAGTAGAAATTTTCATGTTGATGTCACTGACATTTCAATAATGGAAGTGTATATGAACCCGTTAACGTTCAAATTAATGAAAAAATTCTCCACTTGAAATAAAATGTACACGAAAACCATGTTTGGAAATAACTTCTATTAATAATATTAATAATATTAGCAGATTTTCCACAAAACAACTTCATTGACAAATAAAGTAGGTGGAATAATCGGATTAACAATCGATAAATTACGTAATAACAAAATAATGATAGAAGTTTGAATCTGTTTCAGTGAACCTCATTTAACTGTGGACAATTTAATTGACAAAGAAAAATATAAATAAACAAATTAGAAACAAAATAAACCACAATTGTGAGAAACTATTAAGGGACTCACTTAATCGCTCCTCCCTGTATAACGCGCATGAGACACTATAATCCTACTCATAATCTTATTAATCATGAAAAGGGGAATCCGTTTCGCAGATATATAAAAACTTACAATAATACCTTAGGTGCCAATTCAAAAAAATTTAAAGATACACACGCATGCAAAAATATATACAATATAGATAATAATTATTTTTAAGATACGCTCACCACCAAAACGTACATGAATTCTCTTGAGATCTCCGTCAAAAGCCACTATTTCCCAAAAACTGTCCCAAAACTTTCACCAGGAAATCGACAGTGTTCCCTCGCGCAACTATGCTTAATCAAACCACGAAAAAATCAACCCAAAAACACCCCTCGGAACAGTGACTTGAAAATCTCAACACTTCCGTTCACACAAGATACCTCTCACGAATTTTCCAACCCTGCAGGAAACTTCCAACCGAACTGACCAAATCTCTACGTACGATTCCCTTAAGTTATCTTCCGCATCTTTCAACTAAGTTCTCTTAAAGAGGGTGAATTCGAATTCTACCAGAGAGTCCCTGTCCAGTCGGATAGCTCTGAATTATTTCACCGATTCGCACCCTTAGCTCCCTCTTTCAAACCGGTGGATAAGTTGGCAAGAATTACTAGCCTAGCAGTCTAATGCCGCGACTCCGCCACTGACATACAGATGTTACTGCAAGGACCATTTCGGATTTTATACATGTATTTCTTAGTTTAGGAATAGAAGGCGTTTTTGGTTTTCATCACATCGTTAAATTAACGATGGTCGTTCAGTCTCGTCTATGACCCTCTGAACTCTCAGCCCATAATTCATGTTTTCTCACGGGACAACTTTGACAATATCAATTCGACCCTTTAGGAAAATCAATAGCAAAGTTCTGGAAACATCGATGCAATAAATTTTTACCTTAATAGGAAGACTAAACAATTTTTCTCTGGTCTAGATTCCTGACCTTAGTGGCCTGGAAGGCAATGAGGCTGGTGACTTCTTTGCAAAGGAGAATGCTGCAAGCAGCTTCATCTGACCAGGACCTGTCATTGACATCGCTTTAGGTTTTGCCAAACAAAGTTGAACACCTGGATGGCAAAAAGATTTATGGACTTCTGGAAAAATCTTCTCACAGCTCACTGTCGTCTGAATCATCATATGCAGAGACTCGGACTGTCGGAAAACAGTGTCTGTCGCCTCTGTTTGGGAAATGATGAAAGAGCAGGGTACATACTTTTTGCCTGCCCTACTGCGGACAGAATCATCTGACCTGAAAGATTACTAACCATATAAACTAATCGGCTTCGTTACAAAGCTAGGTTTATTGGGTCGAGTATGAATAGGTGTGAGCAACAATAAACCCTTGCGGGTTGCCGTGGAGGGTCGAAACACCCACTCACTTTTGACCTAACCTTACCCTAACCTACCATATCATTATGAAAGCAATGCAAGGGGGAATCATTGGTACCAGGTTGAAATTAAAATTTAATTGTAAATCTATTTATTTTTTATTTTCCTTGCTTTACTGGCAATTTGAATTTCTTTGAAATTACAGAACACAGGTCTGGAAGTAGCTCACAATGTCAAAGCAGACACCAAAAATCACTTCAGGAATTTATTGCTGGTTGCTCATTTCTATGCCCTCAGATCTGCGTGCAGACAAGTATCATCACTGAAAAAAATTGGAGTCAAAATAAGTACTGCTCTTTTGAGGTACACCGATTTGATTCCTGCAGATAAGGCATTTTACGAAGCAGGTCAGTTATCTACTGATTATTTAAATGGTGGTCGAACTGTTTTATAAAGACTGAGAAATCGAATTAACCAATTTTATTTTGGTATCTTCCAAATAACAGATTTTTATTCTTTCAACGGGTATGAAAATTATATAGAAAGATTTGGGCCACGGAAATTAAGAAAATTCAACTCATTTTTTTCTATTTATCAAATTTCATCGCATGTTTCTTCAACAGGAAAAGATATGAAAGAAGAAGGAAGATTTTCGGAGGCATTCGTTTTTCTCAATCACTACCTAGATTTGTGCGAGGCTATTGAAGAAGGAGAGGGCCAATTGGTAGACCATTCAGATCTAGCTCAGACTGATTTTCCTTCGAATATTCCCCTTCCCGAACAGCTATATTTGTCAGAAGATCCGAAAGAGCACGATGAAATACGAGAGTGGGTTCTTGCTGTCAGTATGGATCAGAAAGTGGATCAGGTTGTGTACAAAGACATAGATTAATAATATAGGGTCTTCCTACAGGTACTTTCGAACTTTGGCAATTGATAACGGTCAACTTTGCTGTCAAGTTTAGTTGCTCTTTTCCTTTCAGTTAATCGAATTTTCATTTCCTTTCCAAAGGATTGAAAAAAGAGCGTTCATGATCTGCTTATCTGCTTTAAAATAATTTATGTAATGTAATATTTTTTTTAATTTTCAAGACACTTCCCGTAGACGAACGACAGCTCTTTGAATCGTCGTTGCAGCAGGGTGAGACTCCTTGCTTGGTTACTGGTTATCCCGTTAGAGAACAAGCCGTTTCCTTTGGAAAGTCCAGCTTACAAGCCAGCAAGGGTGCCTGGGCTAAGCTGAATATGGGAGCAAAAATGACACCAGAATCGAACGTGGGTAATGTTATTTCGTTTATTACAAAGTGGTGTGGACCACCAAATTAAACATCTGTATTTCATTTATGACTGTTAGAAATATTTGTGTTCAATAAAAAAGTTCGTCTTGATTGCTGATATTTTATTATTTTTTACAAAATCTTTCTGAGATGGGGGCAGGATAGGGAGTGTGTTAACCTAAATACATTGGAATCTTTTCAGAAACAATTTGCAATAACCTTAAGAAGACCAAGAAACTAAGTTCGAATGACACCAAAAACTGTGTTCATCAGATAATGTGTATTCGTGTGTGGCCAGCCTTATATTCGAGAAATCAAAGGATACTTCACTTCATCACTTCATCCCGCTGTCTGTCTCCATGTATGCTTAGATCTTTAAAACAACCCCACGGATTTTGATGCGGGTCTTTTTAATAGAAAGAGTGATTGAAGAGCAATGTTTATATGTATATAACATGCACAATATAGTAGAGAAACTGATACTTTCAGAGGCTTTTAATGTGATGTCGTAAATGAACACATTTTTTGCGCTTACATTGCAAATGCTTGCTGAACCTTACGAGATAGATCAAAAAATGTACTACAGTATTGTGCACCTCAAAAAGGTCTACAAAAAAGTCAACGATGGAACATGTCTATCTCTCAGGGATAACTCACAATAACCATTTTTTCATCCATGAGAAATAATGGCTTATTTATAAAGCGATTTTAAGTAATACAGCATTAATTCAATCTTGTAGGTCTCCACTCTTGAATTTAAAAGTTTGGCAACCCTGATAATCTCTATAATTTCATAGTTGGTACCCTTATTCAAACTACCTAGCCTCTCAGCCTACCTCTAACCCCATATAACCCGGGCGGACACTCCAAAAGTTAGTTTTTTACTTGAGAATGGTAAAACCCCCAAAAACGTAATAATTAATGAACCTTCTGGAAATTAGTCAAAAAAATGTTTTCATTCATCTGATTGAGGTGATCATGAATTTCCACAAAATAAACAAGTCATCAATAACACAGATCATTGAATAGACCCAGAACATTGATTTCATATGTGTCAAAGCTATTTTCCGGGTTATTTGGCCGTGGTCTGCAGGTTTTCATGCCTAACATTTCGTCTGCTACTGCGGTATACGAAGAGGAATCCCCAGTCACACTTAAATCTATAATTATTTGGTCGAAAACATTGTCTACCATCCCGTCCAATCTTCACATTTTCTCCCCTTTCTTCCTACAGAATTAGCCCAATCATCTTTCCGTATCCGTTCCATTGCGAGTTCTAATAAACGTTGGACATCAGAAATTTTATATGCCACGTTTTCAAGAGCTACGTAACCCTTAATTTAAGCCCAGATTGATTCTATCAGGTTCAACTCGCAATGGTAAGGAGGAAGTCTCAAAATGGTGATGCCTTCAGCATGAGCTATTGTATCCATCACATGCTGGCGATATCGGTCACGATGCTGTGTAAAGACACTCGTAAGCTCAGCCGCAACCATGTCCTCGGAAAATGGAATTTCTTTTTGTTCTAACCAACTCTGCATGTCTGCTTTTCTGGTGGTCATAGTAAGCAGCTGTTCTTCTAATCGGCTGGGATAAGGAGCATTATCCATTACTATTACTGAATTTGGCTCGACTCGTGAAAGAAGGGGTTCAAACCATCCTTCAAAGCGTTGGGTGTCCATGTCTTCGTGATAATCCTCCGTTTTTTTGGATAAAATATTTGTGCACTATCGTCTAAAAAGCCACTATCACTACCTATATGGGCGACAATTAGCCGTTGCTCTTTACCTGTTGGTCCGCGTAACCCTGTTGATAAACCGTCCACAAATGCTTGACGATAACTAGTTTCAGTAGTATTTTGCGATCTTAGATACTGTGTGACCAGCATTCACGAATATTTCGTCCAGATAATAAATCTTTTTGTGAGCAGAACGCATTTTTCTAATAGAGCGAAGATATCTCCGTCGCCATGAGACTATATCTTCTCTTTCTGTTAAGACAGATTTACGGAATCGTTTGCAATACATAAATTTTAAATCTTCTTTTATTTTCCTCAACTTCTCTTTGCTCATTTTTAGAATGAGATCATTATCCATTACCTTTGTCTTAATGGATTCGAGGGTTGGCGCTTTATTCTCAAAAAAGAAAGAATGAATGGTATAGCGAACAACATTTTTCTGGTGCTCGTCCAATTCTCTACCACGACAATGTACTTTTTTCACGTAAAATGCGTTCAATTGTCAACACGAATATTCCCGTTAAAAATGAACACTGGACTACAGATTCCACTATACGAAGTGTATTTTTTAAATTTTCGTACACTCTACAGACAATCTGTTTTTCTTCTGACGACATAAACTTCCGCTTTCTTTGTACATTACTTGAACCTGCTACAGCATCCATGTTAATACTATAAAAATAATAAAATTCAATCATATTATTCAACTATTTGTCAGTTGTTTACTTACCTCAAAAACTATTTTAAAGTTGATGTATTTTGAAAAACAAGTATCGGCCAACTCTATCTTATATTTTTAAGTTAATACATATAACAGTCTATTTCATATATATAATAAATACAAAACAAAGTCACCTTAACAAGAAACAACACCACGCCTTTGTAGATAAGGACGCTTGATACTGAAGAAACCGAATGACAGTTATTGCATTTTAAGGACGCAAATATAAGAGACCTGCGAAGTGTTGATCAGTTTACCGATGTTTCAAAGTATTTAACGAACTGGTTCACCTATTCGCTCGTTAATCCTATCGATATGCAGAAGGTATCTTGTTACGGGGGGCAAATTTTATGGAATCATCTTACTTTTCAATTATTTACAATAGTGATGCATAGACAATAAAAATGACCCCGGTAAGAATTTAGTTCTAACATTTAACATTGTTGCCGTTAGGTCTCAGTTCAATTTGTATATGAGTTACCTTCAATTGAAAATAGTCGAAGTAAAGTATTATATAGTATCATTTTTAAATATTTGAATCAAAATATGCCGCTTGAGTTTTAATTCAACTTTGCCTTTTTACCAAATTCTGCATATTTCTCTAGGAAAACCTCTATTATTCAGCAGGAAACTAAGATATTGAAAACACATAAACTAATCTTGAATCATGGTTGCTGAAATTCAAATTGCTATGACAAAAACACCCAATATGTAGTTGAATCAACTTTTTATTCCATAAATTTTAACTCAAACAAACATTCGTTCTAACAGATAAATTGAAGAGTACTTTTTCGTAACTATATACATTTTAAAGTGGAATTCAACAAAACTTATAACCCCAACCACGTCCTCACAGTCATTCTACTTTCTAGCAAAATCTTCTAAAGAAACTGCTCGATAAAACTACTACTTTCAGACGTTTTATGGGAAATCAAAATTTTAAAACAGCTCCTCAGCAACGTGATTCAGTTTTCCTTAAACAACATGTGCATCAACACACCACCGATTCTTGTTTATACTATTTATCATGCATAATCTACTGCATAAATAAGTGTTCGGCAGAAGGTAAGGGAGCTAGGCCATCAGTTACATTTGGTAGCTGTGTCAAGTCAGGCAGGTTGCGAATGTGGTTGTGAAGCTCCGTTCGTACACTGAAAACTTTCAGCAACTTTTCTTGATACTCCTGAAAAACAAAGGACAGCATATTACTTATAAAGAACGTCACGATTAGAAAGAACAAAATCCAGGCTTGTAGGCCGTGGCTGATAGGAACTATTTGTACCAACGTGTAGGCATTGACTGTGAAGTTGAAGGTAGTAGTCGAAGTTGACGCCTACACCACTGAAGATGTCTACCGCAGTAGCGGACGAAACGTTTGGTACTATAAATTCGATCGGAGTACTGTTTTTTCTAATAGCAAATATTACTTATCAATGAGGTAATAATTCCACTACTTCCTACATTAAATCTTGTAGGGAACTATGTAAAAAAATAGATGCATGCCCCATTTCAAGAAAATATGAAAAACTAATTGAATTATAAGTACCTTATTGAAACTCAGATAAATTCTACAGGAAAACGTGAAATTGGAACCTTTGGCTTAGAATGAAGCTAAGAAAAATACTGCTCCAACTCACCGGAACGACAACACTGATCAACTGGTGAAATGCGAGTTCATTTTAGAATGATATTGTACAATGGGGAACTATTTATAGTTTGGGAATTGGCAACACTAATGTCAATAGTTAAAATGTTGCAACACCATAATCAAATTTGACATATTTTAGCATATACATGCAGTGAGTCAAGAATATCAATTTGAACAAAAAATGGAAATTTATTGGCGATAAAGCACCATCAAAAACAACAGTATATCGCTGGTACAGTGAATTCTATCGTGGTCCTGTTCGGTCGCCGACGAATTCCGTGGAGGTCGTCCAAAATCGCTTGTTGTGCGATGCAGTGCGTGAACTGATAATGCAAGATCGTCATGTGGCATATTGTGAAATATAGGCATCCTTGTACATTAGTTCCACTCCAATACATTCGAATTTACATGTATTGGAGTGGGTTATGTGGGTCATGTGGCCACTGTTCCGCTTGAGCAACGTAGAACGGTCAATTCTGAATGGTGCACGACCATTTGTTTGCCGGAAGTCTCCGGAGAAATTTGTAAAACTAACCGCCGAAGACAAACCATTCTCCATCATGACAATGCAAGCTCTCACACATCTCGTCAAACAGGTGAATTTTTGAACAGTCAAAACATCGAATTGATGACTCATCCTCCGTACAGTCCTGATTTGACACCCAATGACTTATTCTTGCGTAGTCAACGATTTACGAGCGGCGAAGAAGCAGTCGAAGCGTTCAGAAACCATGTTTTCGAGGTATCTCAAGAGGAATGGAAAACCTGCTTTGACAAATGATTTGAACGAATGCAAAAGTGTATTGATCATCAAGGGACATATTTCGAAAAATAATTGAGCAATTTTCATTAAAAAATGTTTATTATTTGCTATTCCCGAAATATAAATAGTACCTCTCTTATTGTATTCTGACTAATTATGAAACTATAGGGATGTGATATATGAGTGCCATTAGAGACAGCCGACGTCACAGGCGACTCCCCACCACCAATTTCAACTCGATGCGTTGACAGAAGGCGATACGAGCAAGTAGTGGTCGTTGGAACTTCACGAAGTGCGGACGTGTGCATTCTCTGTCACGAGAAGTACCGTCCAACCTAATGAGGAAGGACCGCTCATCAGTCGGTGGATCTTCATGGTATGAGACGTGTGTTTATTCTGTACAAACTCGTACAGAGTACACATGAAGGACAATGTCTAACCCTGACTTTACCGTGTATGCAATCTAACCCCCTAATCTAAAGGTTAAATTTTAAATTATATGTTAAGTTCATGTTTCATGGACATAGCTGAAGGACGTACTTCAGAGTCAAGCCTAAGACTTCCTTCAAGGTCAAAACTCAAGGTCACATACCAGAGACATACTAAAATCTCAAGGTCCACCCCCAAGGTCATACGACTTTGACCATCGTTCAAGGTCGTGAGGCGTCGGTCAAGGTCAATGCTATTAATGACGTAACTAATTTAGTGATCCAATAATTTTTCTGAAAAAAAAGTTGGTTGGGTAACAAGATATATTTCTTCTTAGAAAAAACAATTGTTTTCTTGCCGAAGTTTCGAATTTAATTATATTCTTCCTCAAAGTTCGAAAAGTAGTTTTTCCGTGTTGATATTACTAATATTAAAACCATCAGATATAATAAATACATTTGAAAGAAAATAAAAAACATTGCAACAATTTCGAGACAAGACCAACACAAAATGACGTGAAACAAACGGAAAAACTACTACTCCCTGAGGAAGAATTTAATTAAATTCGAAACGTTGAAAAGAAAACAATTGTTTTTTTCTAAGAAGAAATTGATCCTGTTACCCAACCAACTTTTTTTCATAGCTATTAATGACGTCATAGTGGTGGGGGGAGGCTTAAAACTGGCTCAAATCTCCTACTAGGTTAGGGTTAACTAAATATAATATGGATTCATTATTAGCAGTGCCATCTGTGTGTTAGCCTGCGAACTTCTCAGCACATCTAGTATAGTATCCAAAACGCATCTACACAGTATCAGAAAAAATTAAATGAATGCTCACCTCCAAGTTTCGTTCAGCCTGTGCCAGAAGTTCCTCTTGAACTAATAAAAAATCCCGCATCATAACTGATACTTTTTTTCTATGATCCATTTCAGCTGACAACCTAGTATTATATTGGCTCAGTAAGTGCACCGCCTCTCCAACTTGTAGACTGAGCTTTTCGGCAGCTTCTTTATCTGAAAAAAATGAAAAACAAAACTGTTATGTCAAAGTAAACAGGTATCTGTGTAAAAGAACTGCAAACACCAGTATAACAATAATACCAACGATTTATAAATGTATTGCAAAAAACGTCACTCTTATATCTTCTTTGTTGTGTATGACTGAAAATGTTCTACACAAAATTCAGCCTATAATATAACAATTTTCAATTGAAGGTAACTCATATACAAATTGAACTGACAGCTAACGGCAACAATGTTAAATGTTAGAACTAAATTCTTACCGGGGTCATTTTTATTGTCTATGCATGGCCATTGTAAATAATTGAAAGCAAGACGATTCCATAAAATTTGCCCCCCTTAACAAGATAGCTTCTGCATATCGATAGGATTTACGAGCGAATAGGTGAACCAGTTCGTTAATTACTTTGAAACATCGGTAAACTGATCAACACTTCGCAGGTCTATTATATTTGCGTCTTTAAAATGCCTCAACTGTCATTCAGTTTCTTCAGTATCAAGCGTCTTTATCTGCATAGGCGTGTGTTCTGTTTCTTGTGAAGGTGACTTTGTTTTGTATTTATTAAATTTATGAAATAGACTGCTATATTTATTAACTTTAAAATATAAGATAGAGTTGGCCGATACTTGTTTTTCAAAATATATCAACTTTAAAATAGTTTTTGAGGTAAATAAACAACTGACAAATAGCTGAATAAAATGATTGAATTTTATTATTTTTATAGTAT
>WOGR01005021.1:0-14179 GCA_015342045.1 Leptinotarsa lineolata | reverse complement strand
GGATGACCCAAAAAATATCATGTAGGCCGGGCTTGGAAAATTCAACAATATTTAAGGCACTTGAAATTAAAATTAAAACAATGCTTGAACAGAATAAGCGACGTGTGATATCTATAGATGAGAAGGTTTTAAAATCCAATCTTTTTTTTGATACAGGATGTGATGAAATTATTGCTTTCGAAGATATTGGAGAGGCAAATAAGAGGGATTCTATATGCAGAAATATTCTCGTTATTATGGCTAGAGTGACTTTATTCTCATTGGAAACGACCGATTGCTTTTTTTCATTGAATCACAGCTACCAGCAAAAAATCTACGTGATATTTTGAATAAGTGCATTTCTATATATCCAATATAGGTCTGCATGTTGATGGCATTGTGAGTGACATGGGCTCTAACTTTTATGAATTGTCAAAGTTATTATGGGTCACTTTAGAAGAATCTGAATTTGAGCTCGGTGGTAAAAAACTTGTTTATATTTTTGATCCAAGTCATTTGATAAAAGCCACTAGAAACAATTTTTTAAAACATTCATTTAATTTTGAAGGCAAAAGTACATCTTGGTCTTTTGTGCGCTCTTTTTATGAGCAAGACATAGGGCAATATTATAGATTCGCACCAAATCTTACCAAATCACATATCAATCCAAACAATTTTGAAAAAATGAAAGTGAGCCTAGCAACACAAATTCTAAGCCGTACAGTTTCCAGTGGAATGAATGCATTCGTGGCAATGAACTTACTTCCTGCTTCTTCTTTTGGTATAATACAAGTAATAGAGAAATTCAGTAACCTTTTTGATTTGTTGAATTCGTGTTCTTTACGACATCCCTATAAATACAAAAACATTTTTTGAAGGTTCGAAATTCCGATTAGTTTTTTTTTAAAAGGCTCTAACGTTTCTGAAAAATCTTGAAATTTTCAATTCAGAGGGCAAAAATGTCACAAATCGAGTCAGATTTAGAAAATGTTTGATTATTTCCATGAATAGTGTATTTAAAATATGGAATAAGCTTTCCAAATCAAATTATAAATATTTAAAAACGAGACGACTCAATTCAGATTGTCTTGAAATTTTTTTTGGTGCTGTATCAGATGAGAATCACTTTTCTCCAGCCCTTGCCCTCCCGGATTATGTTTATAAAAATGAAGATATATGTAGGTACTCAGAATTCATTCATTTACGTTTGTGGATACATTTTAAAAAAAGCTCTTCAAGTTCATACATGTTATGTTTGTCACTCTTTCAGCACGAAGTGCAGGACTTTGGATGTAAATCGTCTGTTAAGCTATTTTAAAGCTTATACTACGGAAAAAAACATGTTTGGAAATTTGCGCTCACCACCAGATGAATTTATTAATTTTATATATCAGTTGGAATGTTTATTTAACAATCGATTTACAGAAATTTCTACTGGGGGAGCAGTTTCGAATATATTATTCAACCTAATGAATGAAAATTTTTTATAGTATCAAATATACTAATAGAGATATCAATAATACCAAATGTAAAACTGTGAAAAGGAAACTTAAGATTCGGTCACATTTTTAAATTTAGAGGTTTTGGTATAATATCTTGTTAAATCATTTTTTCATTCAGAACCTTACTTAATTAGAACCCTCAGATTGTATTGATGTTAATGAAAGTTTAAGTTAAGATTACATAAAATAACAAAAGTCACTTCTATTCATCTTTAGCCGACTTATTTATTTCAGAGGATATACAATGATTATATAATATAAGCATTATTCTATTATCGTAACTTTATTTTAATTTTAACTATCTAATGAATTGAATTTACAAAATAAAGTAATTTAGTTAATTTCTTAAAAGCCAATTCATCATAAATGATAATAAATTGGCAACATAGTTGAATATTCTCTATTATTACGGCGAAAGTTGTTCAATCGGCAATATAAATGCGAAAGTTGTTCAATCGGCAATATAAAAATTGAATGGAGTAAGATGCCCTTCACACTATAATTTTATATTTCACAGTGAGCCCACGTACTACACTAGAACGTAAGAGTATGTATTTTTATTAGCGCATATCGCTGAGAGGTCATTTTTCTCAGTGAACCAGGTTGTTTATCACTCAAAATCTTCGGTTCGGAGATGGGACACCAAACATCAAAGGATCCGACGTTAATGTCGCTTCTCTGTGGTAGGTATTCTCGGGTATTCCCCAACGATTATGGACATTTAGGATTGCTTACGTATGCGATTTTGTTAGACATGTCACGTAATCTCGTGACGTGACAGTGGTGACTCTGGATTGATTCGGTACTGCACTTTTAAATTGAAATGAACAAATATCATGTAAATCCGTTATTAAAATATTATTTTTATATAGGATTGAATACCTAATGTAAATGGATTATTACTAAGTAAAAATTTTTCTTTTGTGGATGATAGGGCGAGCTATTTTCCCCTTTTTAAAAGTAAGAGGTTTCATCAGTTTTTATTATTTTCGTGAAAACTGTTACTCCCACAAAAAATTTGTAAAGAACTTTGTTTTAGATAATAGTATTATATAAAAAAATTTTTTATAACTTCTTGTTCCATCTTTTATAATAAACGCTTGATAATCAAATAATTGTAATAATAAATTGTTTATAGGTGTAACAACTTTTTTTATTTATCTGACAGAAAATACATGATACGGTTTTTATTTTTTATTAAGAAAATGAGAAATTTAGATAAAATAATTCAACTTTGTTCCATAAATGATGAAATTGATGAATCCACAATTTAATATATTATAATACTACATTAGAGCAAAAAGGAACTACTTCTTCCACTAAATATATTTGAATTATTTTTTTTGCATGAACGTAGAAAAATAAATTTAAAGGACTAATGTATTACTTTATTCAATTTTCGATTTTTTTTATCAGAATTGTTTAAATTTTTTTTTTAAGTGACCTATTTTCGATGGCCTTTAAGTTATTATATTTCATTATGATAATGAATAGAATAGATGTCATGTCAACAGAGGGACCAAGTTCTTATTCTCCTTGTATATTTTGTTGATCAGCTTGAGGTTGATGAGATACAATATTATGAGGAGAATAGCAACTTTGAGATGTGGATGGCTTAAAATTATCCAAGTTTGATTCAAGTAACATACTGATAGTTTCATTGTTTTTTCTGCAAGGTTCTAATATTGTGACTTGTATTCTGTAAAACTTCCCTCTCTTCATGAATTGTTGGATGATTAAGGTTAACACTAAGTACTGCAGTTTTTTTTTGATTTACGACGCAAAGGCAAACTTATAAAAAACCATATTTATTTTAAGCAGTAAATTAATAGAATAAGTTTTTACCTAACAATTCATTTTCAAGGTCTCGTTCATTATCATTTTCTGTAAAATGTTTGGAACAAAAAAATCCATTTTTTAAAGTGATTATCCCCTCTTTTGCAGCGACGAGTCTATTCTTTTTGCAAAGTTGTGGAAATCATATTCTTAGCAATAGGAAAAGAGTGAAATATCACATCAGTAACACCACTTTTCCTTAAAGTCAACTAATTGCTTTTGCAAGTTGACACTGCCTAAATACGACCAGGCATTTTAACTAAAGGTTACAAGGTTATTTAATGGTTAGACAATTATTGCTATTACTTACAATAATGTGAATATTTCCAATTTTCACCTTAATTTAATTTAAAAGTGTTCAAATAACAAAAAAAAGTTCCACAATGACAAAAAACAAACCTCAAAACGGAAGAAAATAACAAGAGTCTTATATGGCGTCTACTCATTACACCAGATTAAAAAAATGTCCAAAAGCACAAAAAATACGACTTTCACAATAACAAACTCAATGTTTCGGAAACCTATATGGTATAGTTAAATAAAAATTTAATCAAAATAAACAAAAACAACGTAATACTGCCCGGAAATAATCCTCAAAAAATGTTAAAATAACACAGTCTTATGGCAGCTACTAAAAGTGTCACCAGTGTTACGTCAGATCTGCTCGGCGCTTGTTTAACGTGGCGATATATGTAAGTAAGCAATCCTGTATGTCCATAATCGTTGGGAATTCTCGGCTATGGCGCAGTACCAAACTCTGCATTTGCTCTCACGGGTCGACGCAGGCACGTACATGATCATGTACGCGCGTGTCGGCTAGGTGAGGGGCAGTTTCACGAGTATTTGCAAAATG
Source organism: Leptinotarsa lineolata (assembly GCA_015342045.1). Taxonomy (NCBI): domain Eukaryota; kingdom Metazoa; phylum Arthropoda; class Insecta; order Coleoptera; family Chrysomelidae; genus Leptinotarsa; species Leptinotarsa lineolata. Next base: position 10,009 of record WOGR01005021.1, on the reverse strand, counting down.
GAGGAACTTATTGAAGCTGTTCGAAGCGAAAAATGTTTATACGACGTGAAACATCGAGATTATATGATTACAAAATTAAAGGATTCTATTTGGAATCGAATCGAAGAGGCGCTAAATCTCAAGGATGGTAAGTATTACTTGTATAAATCTTACTGATGTTATAGATGTGAAAGTATGGATGTTTGTTTGTTCATGGTATAAAATATGTCTAGTATTTGTATAAAATAGATTATGTAAGGTCTTGAAAAAGGTAGGTAACAAAAACTAAAACGGTTGTTTAGGTAGATATGAAATTCTAACATTCATTTAATATATTCATATGTGCATTTGTGTTGAATTGGGAAATAATTCAGTAAACCATATAATTTTGTTTGAAGAAATGGAAAAACTTTTTTTTCTGGCTGAAAATTATATTGGGTTTTGCTACCATTGAGAGAGCGAGATAGATTACTGATAATTATCCGCCGACCGCTGATCGGCTGGAAGTCTTCTGGAAATTCATTTATAAACATCCGTCGTTAACATGTACACTCCAGCCCCAACGCAGTTTGAAGCTTTCTGCAGGGAGCTTAGATATGGTTCAAAGTGTCCTTGTGGATTTCAAGAACTGTACTGCGCCAGGTCCAGATGGACTGAATACTTGTAGTGGAAAAAACTGCCTAGCACCCAACGTCATCTGGATGGTGGGAAAGCAGCACATTCCGGAGTGATTTCTTGAGGCATGTACCACTGTTGTCCCTCAAATCGAGGATTTGACAATTCCTGAAAATCACAGACTAATAACGTTCAAATTTGAGTTATAAGTTGTTTATGAGAATCTTATACACATAAATATTTTCCGTAGTTACTGAATACTCGAATGGATATATGGGCGAAGAGGGTCAAATATAGAAGTTACCGGCTGTAAGGAGAACCTACTCATCGATAAATGTGTAAAACAGGGCTCTATAACAGTTTATGTGTAACCTCTCTATGGCCTGGATCGATTACCACAAGACATTTGATACATCACATGGCTCAGATGCCTTACAGTACCTGACATAATAGTGAGATCAACTCCCTGAACCCCCTTCTTTTCTGCATCTTGCTATTGTCATTATGTATTACACTTTGAAAAGCTCGATGGTATCAACTGTGGTATACTCGATCCGAGCCATAAGGTCACCCATTTGTTTTATACGGGTGACCTTGAATTTTATGCTTCTAGAGAAAAGGATCAGTCCTTGGTGGTGGAAGAGTATAAGCGTGCTATGGGTGTGGAATTTGGGATAGATTAATATGCATCAGCCCATCTCAAAAGAGGATGTGCTGGTATTATGAACTGTTGACGGAAGCATCCTGCACCATCTGGATGTTGGAAATGCACTTACTTCAGGATGAAACAATGAGTCATTAAAATTTTATCTTTTCCTATGAAAGATAAGATCACCAAATACAGTCTATTTCAATTTTTTCATCACCTGATTAATACATTTATGGAAAAAAATTATTTATATTTCGCCCTTTTATTCATCAAATCATCTTTATAATGAATTTAACAACTTGGTTCAGAAAGAAATATCACAGAAGCATTGGTGACTTATTGGGAACTCTGTGCCCTAATAAAGCCTTAACTCCTTGGATTACTTGAGAAACAACTAAAATTTCAGCTCTCTCAATATTTATATTTGGCCTCATCATCATACTTTAAATGATGCTAATCGGTCACTTTTCAGCAATCTCCTGAACAATAAAAATGTTCATCAGCCTCAGTAAGGCAACACACTGCTCATGATACCAGACTTCATAAGTTAGACATTTCCACATGTCGAAGAAAGTGCTAGGGATGATTATGACACATGAGTCTGTGCTCACCAAATAAATCTTTTGTAACTTCTTGAGATTTATAATTGAAACACTTCTGGAGTAGGGCTGTCTCGCTAAGCAAAGGATACCAGGGGCCTATAACACAAATCTTACAATTGTAACAAGTCTACAAGTTACAAGTAATTCGCTTATAGCTACAAGTATCCTAATTTTTCGTAATATAAGAGAAGTTCATATACTTGTAGCTACAAGTAAAATATTCTACACTTGTATATGTTGTTCCTACAAGACAGTTTATTTATTTACTTGCTTTTTTCGGTAACGCGATTCGTGGTGTAACATGTCTTAACGTGTTTTCTTGTTAGTGGTGAAGTGCAAGGACTGCAAGTGAAATAATATTTGTAGTTATTGCTAGCAAACAAGTAATATTTTAGAGGAAAATGCAGTTTTTACAAAAAGTTAAAGAAATTCTATTCGGTGCCTTTTCCGACAGTTTAAAAAAAACAGACAAAGTTGAAAAATGGGAAGAATTAGCAAATGTTGCAAAAAGTGTTTGTTTAATGCCTTCAGATAAAGAGTGGACATATGCCAGAGACACACTATGGTAAAAATGAAGAAAAATACAATGGTACGTAAGATCGTAGTGTACTAGTTTTGTTACTCTTATGATTTAGTTGAACTTATGCGAGGTGTTTCAATATTAATAGGCAAGTGCCTATTGTTGGAATCAAAATATTATGTTTAAGCATAGTAACCGTACGTGTCAATTCTCAATAACTAAAATATGTATATTGTTTCCTCTCTAAATTCCATATCTTTTGACCTCTCGCAAGAAAATCGGTGCATATCATTATAAGTAAGCAGGGCCCTGAATCTAATTGAGATTTCGAAATTCAGTCGAAATTATCCGTTGATAGTCGAAATTATGTTGTTATTTTATATTGTTATAGTTGCTATCGAAATTAGTTTCAATTGCTGGAAATGAATTAGAATCATAGGCCCTGATTCATAATATTTTATCCAAAATATGCTTTTTATTTTAAGTGAAAAATGGATAATGCCAGAAAAACGGGTACAGGCGGTCATGGGAAATTGAACGATGTCGATAATATGGTGCTAGATATATTGGGAAAAGAGTCCCCAGTAATTGTAGGTCTTGGGGTAACAGCATCATTGGACGAAGTGGACGATGCAGAACCGCTACCTCAAGACAGCAGAACAACAGAACAGCCAAGAATATCAACACAGGACCGCATAGGTAAAGTTTATAAAACATTATTAGTCCTAGTTTATAAAACATGATTAGTAATGGCTTTTTTGCAGTTTGGTTTGTGAGAAACTACTAATTAAAATGTTTTATGTATTTATTATGTATTTTATTGAACAAACACTAACTAATTATTTATCTAATAGTTCACATCTGCCAATTACCACCACACAGTTTACATTTTTTGGGAAAACAGAAGCGTAGCATGACACGTCAAGAAAAAATTGCAGATAAGAAAAAAGTAAAACTTGACTTGCAAATTGAACACCTGAAATTGCAAAATCACAAGACCAAACTAGAGATTTTACAGTTGGAAACTGCACTAAACCTTCCAAGATCCGAATTTACACAAAGTTTTGCAAGAGACTACATTTCTTATGGAGAGGACCAGCGTATCACATATTTAAATATTTAGTTTCGTGAAAAACAATTATATTCTCTTACATATTTAATTAATTGAAGTTGATTTTTCTTCTTCACGCTAATTATTTATCCTGAAATAATCTATAAACTGCTTAACTCTAGCTCGAGCTGCTGCTGCTAGTGGAGATGCTTCGTTATCTCTGAGGTTGTTTTCGTCACCTTGATCATCATCATCACCATTTAATACCATATTATCATCTTTATCATATTTTGTAATATTGCACAACATTTAAAAATATTTGCTGTGAAGGCTGGATCAACTCGTAGGTGGTACAAACATGAAAATTTTTCCTTCAATACGCCAAAAGCATTTCAATAATGTGTCGAGTCCGTTTATGAGCTCTGTTGGATGCAGTCTAACGCTGGGTTCATCGGATCGTCGTAGGTTGGGGAAATAAACCATTCACACAAAGGATATGCAGAATCTCCAAGAATGGCAGCATTTGCATGAGGTCTCCAACCGTTTTCCATACTATGTACCCGCGCCTTGCGCACACTTCCGGGCCAATTTGCACTTATATAATAAAACCTTAAGTCAGGCCCACATACAGCCATGCAGTTGATGGAATGCTTCCCATGGCGATCGACGTAAACAGGTTCGTTGTTTGTGGGGGCATCAATATTTATGAGGATTCCATCTACAGCTCTACAAACTTCAGGAAATCCTGCCAAATTATGAAAATGTTCTATTACGTTCCCTGTATTGTCGGGCCATCGACCTAATATATCAAATTTTATTTCGTTTACGGCAGCAGTAACTTCGTGAACACATCTGTATTCGGTCATTTTTGATACTCCATGCATATCACATACACCATGGCATTGCCCTCCGTTTCAAAAACCAATGCAGAGAAATAGGCAGTTTCTGTAATGGTGACAAGCCATACCCTCGAATTGTTATATTCGCTATGGCTGGACCTATATCTTGAAGAAGACTTTCACAGTGTTGTTGACTAAGTCTGAACCTTTCCACAAATTCCCCGTCTGTCAGTATGACAAAGTTACTTCTCTCCCGATAGCGATATACTGCACGACCATTTTCGTTTTCACTATCCGAATCGCTTGACCATATATCGACAGTCGAATTATAGATATACGCTCACGATGGAAGACTTCACTACACTAGTACGCTTAATCTACTTATCAATAAAGATAGGTAGGAAATTGACTACAATTGTCAACAATTCCGTAACACGACTGTAACAGTTTAGACATTGTAACATCGATTTAATTGCTGTGTAACGGCTACATCCCAATATTCATCGCATGCCCCGATTTTGAAGCTTTTGCAATCTCGCTATTTTACTTTTACCAAGTAGAAAAAGTAATGTTTTACAATAATCAAAATGAGGTTGTATTAGACTTTTAAAAAGAGTCGACCTAGCATACAAAGACACTTTTTTACATATACGAGAGAAAAAAAAGTTTTTTAGATATTTTTTTAACAAAAAAAATCAGCATGACTATTTAGTTTTGAATTTTTATCAATTATAAAACCCAAACATTTTATTTCAGTCACAATTTCAATGTTAACATTATTAATTTTTATAGCAGCATTTGCCCAAACAATTTGATCATACTTATAAGATGATGTCAAAATAATACTTTTTGTTTTACTGACATTTAGTTTCAGTTTATTATTAAATAAATATGTTTCAATGCTATTTAAAGACCTATTCATTTCAACAATTGCCTGATTCAAATTTTCATGTATACAATAAACCAATGTATCATCTGCAAAAAGATTCATACAGTGTGATCCAGATATGTGGTTAATCATTTAGGTGAACAATAAAAAGCAATGGACCTATCACACTACCCTGGGGTATGCCACTCTCAATTATGAGTTCATCTGACGAATCTCTCCCAAATTCAGTTTTTTATCTTCTGTTGAATAAGTAACTTTGAATCCAATGAAAAACAATCCCTGATATCCCATGATACTTTAATTTTTCAAGTAGAATATTTCGATCAATTGTTTCGAATGCCCTTTCGAGGTCGAGGAATGTCGCAACAATGTACTGATTGCTATCAATTATATTTTTCCATTCAGTCAATAAAAAATTGTAGAGACGATTCACATGAGTGGCCAGCTCTAAAACCTGATTGGTTGCCTATAATAAACATTTCATTGGTGTCAAAGTTCTGAATTAATTGGTTATATACAGACATTTCTAACACTTTTTCAATGGTCTAAAATGTTCAGCTTTAATTGAGTTCATTTTCGGTACAGGAACAACAGTGGAAACCTTAAATTGATATGGAAATACACCGGTTCTGAGTAATATGTTGATTGAATTCAATATTGCGTTCCCAGCTGCATCAAAACTTTTTTTTAAGAATTTATTATTTAAAATTTAGTACAATAATTGTTAGAGGCGCGAATTCAGTGTGATTAGCTGATATAACAGAGTAGTCATGGGTCCATTGCTGTGTAGTTCCTCATTCAGTTTTCTGTGGTGGTTGTAATTTGTCATTGAAAAAAATTAGAGTAGTTGTGTCGAGAGGACTTTTTCTTTCAGTTTGTATCTGGAAATAACTCATAAGCATGATCTACACACCTTCACGTAAATTGTTTATTTTCAAATCAATTGCTTCCTGTCTTCCTTTGGAAGTTTTCCATATTTTTTATGACGATGGGGAAGTGAATAGCCAGAATCTTTCTTTCCCAAAAATCAAATGAATTTTTTAAGATGTTTATTTTGAATTTTTGGTGAAGGAAATAGGAACTTGCGTAGGCATGAGATGAATTCAGAGAAATGACAATATCGCAAACTTTAAATTTTCTGAACTACCCGTATTGTTGAAAAAAATCTGTAATATTGATCAGAAAGTCATTTCTAATCTCACTCGTCATTCACCACCTACATTTTCATATTCAACACGACAACGAGAAATCAGTAATCATGTACCAGATATTCTGTCTAATTAGCATATGAGATGAAACCTCAGAGAATACGTCTTTATGCCATATCACATTTCATCATTGTCATTCTGAATATGTCCGTGAGGAATTTGTAGTTAGGTCACGTTCCGTAATTTTAAGCACACAAGTTTTTAGATGAATTATAGTTTTCATAACTTACGGAAGAAGCCTTTGTGGTGACAGAAGAACTGGGAGCGAAATGTTCGAGCTGATGAATAAAATAAAATTGTCCATCAAGTAATATAAGACCATGTTGAAACTTGGGATATTGTTATTGCCAGAGTTGCCTAACTGAGCTTCAAATATGAAATGGAATCAGTGAAATTATTCTGGAAACAAGAGCAGCTATAAGTTACGGAAACTTAGATTTTGAAAAATCTGATGAATAATAATTCCAACCTCCTAATTATGTGTAGGTTTCTAGACAAAAATTTTATATATTCAAAAAACACTTCATTGTGAGATATTCACAGTTCACAAAACCACAACACGTGTTCATGGAGTATGAACACACTATTGGCTATCAGCGTGTAATATGAAACTTATTTTATTCAAAATAATTAGAGATTCTTACTAGAATCACAATAATATATAACCGAAATTTCACATTATTTGGCATGTACTACGAAAACTATTGATCTATGCTAATATCATGAGACGGAAATATTGGATTTTCTGTATATTTGACTGTGATGGATAAACTCAAAAATTACTCAACGATTTAAAAAATCTTCACCGATAGAAGGCTAAATTGTCAGCAACTAACATAAATTATATTTCATTTTCAAAAACCAGATATTCGTTGATTGCTATAATATAACCTGAGCTCCTTATCCAACTAAATAACTGAATAGATTGATAAATCAAGGTTGACTATGTATATGTAAATTTCTCTTTGAATTATTCAAGTCGGACCTTACGTGAAGTTACGATGTGTATATAAAGCTTTGACTCAAACTTACGATAAAATTAATTGCACCTACACTAAGTCGGGATAAGCCGCTAGTATAATATGAATATACTAGCAGTGATATACTTTAAAATCCTTCCTCATGAACAAAATTAGTTTTTGTTTTTGTTTTGGGAATATTTTTCCGAAATTGAAAATCATAACATGTATTCGAATCAGGCTGAATACTTCTTATACCTCAAAGACAAATTTCTAAAAAAATATGAAGTGAAATTGAATGAAAAATGAGTTAAGTTCTCTGGAAATCGAATATTTCAATATTGAACTTCAATCTAATTTTCATCCTGTAGCTGGAAGATATTGATATGCAAGAAACACGAGAGAGGTTGAGACGTATCGAGGAAAGAAAAAATAATTGATAGGGGTATATTTTTAGGAGAGATTAATTATTGGGAAAGAAAGGGTTTGGCTTTCTACTTTTTCACCTTGATACAAAAAATGTTGGAATCTTTGAAACAAAAGAAAAAAAGCATTCAATTTGAAAAAAATTACAATATATAAAGATGTGTAGATCATGCAAAGAGGTGACTTTCAGACACAACTAGAAGGAAAAGCCCTCTCAAAACAGCTACTTTCATATATTATAAACATTGAATTTCACGAAAATGAAATACTTTCGAACCCTGAATTATACAAAATAGCTGTTTATGATATAAGTGTTGAAAGTAAGGTTTCATTTTGTGAATAAAGAAGTTTACGAAACGAGCGTAACGAATTGAGCAATTTCACGAATAAATTTAATTTTTCTAAAAAAAACATTTTGACATTTCTTATTAGTTAACTATTTTCATGCAATCGTACACGTTCGGAAAAATGCCCTATACCATGGCTGAGTTTCTCAACCTGCCGCAACTATAGGAATATTCAGGTCACTGTTTCAGAAGGCCCTCTGCTTCTTTGCTAGCAAAATCAGGAGCAACTATAACGGATATTTATCAGCACGGATGATAAAAATCTACACCAGTATCTGAGGATAACATTGATCAATCTATTTCTTATAAAAAGGCTACTGCTGAAAGATCAATTCCAACAGCTAGCTCCAGCGTTACAGCATCGTCTTCTTCACTTCAAGAATCAAATGTTAATGCCCATGAAATTGTCAACTCAGCTGAATCAAACATATTACAAGGAAATTAGGAAAGCAAAACGAAAGTCTTGGAGGAAGTTTTGTGAGAGTATCTCTGATGTACCTCGCTGAAATAACCCGATGGAACATTTACGACATCTAGAAAAGGAAAGGTTGAGCTTTCAATTGAAAATCACTTTCCTGGAGGTCAGACTCTTGATAATAACAGACCTCCATCTTCTGATGGCGCCAAACGCCCAAAAAGAGCAATTGATTATCACAGCACCTTCATTTGAATGGGCTATCAAGTCATTTCAGTCCTTCAAATCTCCTATAGAGGATGGTATATTTTCAGCTCTTCTGCGAAACGGACTGTAGATAATCTCAGCCAATCTCATAAAATTGTATAGAGCTAGTCTGGCGTGGAACTACATACCACCCAGTTGGTTGGCAGCAAGGCTGGTAAATGCACCTAAAGATAGTCGAAAAGACCTACATCCAAAATAGGTACGACCAATTAGCCTTACATTTTTCCTGTTGGAAGAACTTAAGAGGATACTGGACGGTCACATCAGGAAGGTTGCTTTATATGTAGCCCCCTGAATTACCACCAGTATGCATATCAAACTGGCAAATCGACAGATTCAGCAATACACAACCTCGTAGAGAAAATTTTCCAATCCCTTGATAACAAGGAAATTGCGTTTGAAGTATTTCTCGATATAGAAGGAGCATTTGATAATGCACTACCTAAATCTATAGGATCAGCCCTGGCTGGTAAAGGCATAGAATTGACCATAACTGGATGAATCTATGTAATGCAGGTAAACAGAACTGCAACTACGACTCTTCAAGATGGGGCCATTAGGTTCAGGGTCACCAGGGGCTACCCTTAATGTGGGGTACTATCTTTACTTCTGTGATCTATCCTGTTGGATAGTCTGCTTGATGCCCTCGTTGAAAGGGAAGTAGATCTGCAAGCTTATGCAGATGACCTTGTCATTTTGGCAAGGTCCACGTCGGAAAGGGCAGCTTGTAATATCCTCCAAAGTGCGATGAACGTGGTTTACAGTTGGTGCCAGAGGGAGCAGATGTCTGTCAACCCCAGCAAAACTGTGATAATTCCCTCCACCAAGAGGAGAAAATTGGACGATTCAACGCCACTTTTCCTCAATGGTGAGGTCATTTTATTTGGAACGGAAGTGAAATATCTTGGCATTGTCCTTGATGAAAAACTCACCTGAAGCGCTCACTTGGAAAAACTTTCACACAAATCTATACTGTCCCTATGGATATGTCAAAGGATTTATGGTGAAACTTGGGGTTGAGATCCCAAATAAATCCATTGGATATATGTGATGATTGTCAGACCGATAACTACTTATGGTGCAATTATCTGGTGGCCGAAAGTTTTAGAGAAAACGGCTCAGACGAAGCTCTCTGGCTCACAGAGAGAGGCTTGCCTGGCTATTTGTGGTGCCATCAGTTCCACACTCTCAGTGGCCATGGCGATCTTCCTAGAACTACATCCTCTCCACAGTTTTCAGGAGA
>WOGR01005020.1:3534-13715 GCA_015342045.1 Leptinotarsa lineolata | reverse complement strand
TTCAGGTTTTTGTAAAACGACCTTTGGTTTTGGAAATATTGAATTTATTCCATACTTTGCGGACACACTGTATGTCTTAAAATAAGAATAATAATAGCATTTAATGTACCCTTCAGTATGCCCTTTCAGGGCAATATAAGAATAACAAATATATAAAAACAGTATTGCTACAAAAATAAGGCGAGTTTAAGTACCGAGAAATGCAAACTATTGAATTATCACTTGCTTAATTTGCTTCAAGTTATCATAAAATGAAATGACAAGTATAAGAAATTCTATTGAAATTATTATACATAGTGCTCATTGGAGATTTCGTGAGGTCATTTGTGTTACGCAGAGTGAAATAAAACACATGCGATTCCTTCGATATCCAGCACAAAACTATTCATTTATTTGACATCTGACAAATAGGCAAATGATAGATGAACAAAACAGATTGAGCGCCCCATGTACAGAATTTTAATTTTGCTAAAATCATTTATCGACTGTTTGTCCTCAGCGAAGAATTATAAAATTTTTATTATCATTATAATATTTTCAACTATTCCTGATACCAATCTGTAATACCTAAATATTTAGATAACTTAGGAGATCAGCACAATTGATAAAATTATCAAGTATCTTTTAAACTCCAAACTTTCAATGTTGAATGTGTCCATCATCAACTGGTAATCGGACTCCGCTGTAGATATGTAGCGTCAACTTTGAAAAACAAACACTTTGAAGATCAATATGCACTTTTAAGCCGAATGATATTAGTAAATTCATCAATCACTGCATTAAATTAGATCCATCATCTTCAAAGTTTATATTAAATAACATAAATAATTAAAGTCCCCTGTGAAAATAATATTCGACTGGAGTGAGTGACTCGGACAGTGGTAATTTTAGTTGAACTGAAATGGTATTGATATCTGGTGTTTTTCCGTTAACCAGCTGTCGCTCCCATTCGAACGACAACCCCCAAAAGTAGAAACTTGTGCGAGCTAGGGATTACCGAATTCTTACCTTTTAACGTGCGGTTCCTAGCACGGGTTGGACAATACGCAGTGAAAATCGATAGTCCGGCCGTAGGGCTCGAACCTCCATTCCACATAGCGATCAACTGAATAAGTAGAACGAACCACTCACGGTAACCCAACCTGCTAGCGTCCTACCATGTATGTATGAAACACAAAATATATGTTAATTATTTTTATTTTTAGATTTTAGGCTCTCTAAACTTGTCCACAAGGAAAAGCTTGATAATAAAGCATATTCTAACTTTCTGACTGACATTATACAATGCTGGGACTCTCTCAGATCCCTTCAGGTACAACATTGTTATCGTTCTTGTTAACAATATAAAAATGTTACTTACATCTCGATACTTCTCCATTCCATTCAATACTTTCTTGGCAACAAATTTTTTCAAGTGTAATATTGTTGCTTGAGCAGAGCATCGAATAAACCTACGTTTCAATGTCTTCAAATTTGAACTGATACATTCTAAACACACATTCACTTGTTCATCTTGTCTGTGATAATCACTTTCAGCATGAGAAGGATCTGCATGATTTTCATCTCCACGTAGTTCCCCATTCGTAAGTTGAATATCTTTTGGATTCGGTAAACCTCGCTGACGATAAAACTCCTTTTCACGGTTGATTTCATCTAAAAGAAGTGAGATGTGCTTTGCCATCCATACAAAGTATGCCTACATCAATAAACACTGCAATTTCAGGTGGATGAGCTTTGAAACCGTTGACATATTTGAATATAAAATTTTCCACATCATAAGACAGTCATAAGTCAAGTTAAATACACATATTGAAATGAAGACAGATCTATTGATGACAATTCATAATGCATATTGACAAAATACGATTCATTTTCTAGACCAATTTGTGAATGTGATATCGGGTGTTGAAAAGGTTGCAGTTGCAAGTCTATCTATACCTATTCAAAAACTATTGAACCCAGCGCCAGATTAAATATCGAAAAAAATGCAGGCAGAATACGAACAAATGAATTTAAGCTTTGTCAACTATAATGTCGTTAATTTTGAACTGATATCATTCAACAGGTATATACAGAATTATAATCTACTCGTATATTTTCAGAAGGCGAGTCAGAACGCTAAACAACTAAACATCAAAATTTTGGAATATCGAAAGACTCTGACTACTGATACCATGTGGGAGTTTATTAAACTCAGCAAATCTTTTGAAGAATGGAGAATTCATAGAAATTCGTTTGTTGGTACGTAGTTGAATACTTGTGTTATAGTTATGAATATCCCAATTATAGATATCATAATCACTAAAATATGTCGGAGCCAGGTTACTAACGATTTTAAAAATGAATTCCATTGTTGTAATATAAAATTATCCCCATTCCTCGGTTTTGAATAATCTACAGTTGCTTTGAATCAGATGCAACAGACAAATAACAGAGGCACAATAATAAAAGCCTGGATTTATTAATACTTAATACCAGTTATTTTGAACAGAACTGAAAGAGAATGGGAGATACACGAGAAAAGTATAGTTTTGCTGTGATTTTATTCATAGTTTATTCGAAATAATTATTAGATGATAAGTAATGGTCTACTTAAAAATATTAGTAATTTTAATTTTTTCCTTACCAATATTAAGATGGAGTTCCATCAAGTCTAATTTATTCAATTTTTACTTTGTTACAATGATCACTGCCTTAGATTTGAAATCATTCAGTTCAAGTTTATTGTCTATCCATTGTTGGTTAACCTTCTTTAAAATTGTATTTATCTTATTTACAACAATATCAATATTTTAATTGGAAGAGGTTAGCAAAATATCGTACGTTTTCGAATAACTACTGATTCCTTTTTCCTCTATTTCATGCTCTAGACTTGACAAAAATACATGTCTCCCAGGAGGATCCTGTAGATGAGATAAAGGTCGACCTACAGATAAACCTTGTACGTTGAGTTACAATCGTACCTCAAGGATCCTGTCCTGTGGGTTAGGCCACCTCAAGACAATCCACCAAACAGATAAGAATCATGATCGGATTGATTGGGCCCAACATTCAGAGTCCAGAGGGGGAGTACACCTACATCCAAGATAAGTTCACCTTCCAGATTCCAGCAAAAAAAACAGAGGTATTGTTATCCACTTGATTGTGGATACACTTCAATACATGTAATATATGAAGTTTGCTAAAGCCAATTTAACGAACTATGAAAAAAATTATGGGTTGCTCGTCTTGGCAATCTCTTACAATTATCAAAGCATGAAATGTTTCTATTGCAAACACTTTTCCCACACCAGAAAATACTGACGCTCGACGTGAGTTTCGCTAACCAAGTTAGCATCATCAGCATTTTTAGTATAAGTGGTGGACTATGTGGACTATTTCTAATTTTATGGAATGAATTGTAAGATTTAATTTCGTATGTATTACCAACTTCGAAATTAGTTTCCTGCAAGCATATTACTGAGTGGTATTAAGAAAAAGTAATAGAAAAAAGGGGGTCAGAAACTTCAGTAGGTTTCTTATGGGATGTCGCTTTCATTCTCCAAAAGGGAAAGGTTTGAATTTGTTTCACGTTCGTTATTCTATTGTTCCATAAACTTTGTCTTTAATTTTGTGATACGAGCCTTAATACTTCGTTCGGTCAGAGCTGAATATATTTTTGTTAATATACCCATGAGGGAATGCACATTGTCAGTATATTCGCGTGCTATATTGGGAGGATCGGATGACCCATATGTATTTTCCAAAAAACTGACTATTTGATTGAAGTCTAGAGGAAAGGGTAGTGATTCTTCGTCAAATATCCTTTTCGCTGGGAAAAGGAGTACAACTGTAGTGTTAAATGTGGATTTCTTCGGATTTTTTATGAATTTGCGATGGCTTGATAAACTCGGGCACAGCGGGGGTATTCGAGATCGTTGGGCTAGCTACCTCCAATATTGAACGTTTTTGTGCCGTGATGGTGGTTTGTGTTGGTATTACAATAGGTTTTTTTCCTTTAGTCTTCGGTACTAGCGGTGGCAGGGATCTCGTTAGCTGTTTCAGTGCTGGAGGCGGCTACATGACCACCTATTTTACATTTGAAGCAGGTTGACTTGTTTTCGGATACAAAGATACAGTATGGAGTGTTTTCGAACGGAATGACAATTGATTCTGGAAAGGTAGAGGTGTCAGATTGAACGTGCACCTGCCTACAGATACTTAATACATGGCTAAAGTTCGGTTGTGAAATGCCGATTCTGAGAAAGATAATAAGGTTCAAACCTAACTCTTTAAGGTTATTTTCAATTAAGGTGTGAGGAATTGACGAGCATTCATTTGATAGGATCAATCGATTTGCGGGAGTTAATTACCTCTGTGCTTTCAGTATTTCCGATGGCAATGATATTATCCTGAATTTCAACTCCTCCGATAGAATTGAAGAGTATGGCTTGTTCTCTGGATGGAAATTTGAAATTTCGGACTAGAGTATGAGTTGGATTGAACATTAGATTGTATTTTGAGTGTCCCTATAGTCAGAAACACTCAGTATGTGAATGGTGCTCATGATGATGTCAGGGATATTTGCCAACAATATTCAGCATACTTTTTTTGAGGGAATAACTTTTTACTTTGCTTAGGAATAAAGTCACCGATAAAAATTGTAGTTGAGAACTTGCTACATACACTTTTTAGTATTTTTTATCACTTGTGGAATTTATGAGCGGACACTGCAACCGTTCACAATCAATTCTCAGAGTCACTGGCGTGTTTTCGACCGGGACTACCGGTTGACCTTAAAATAATGCTCTCGCGCTCTCCGCCCTCTATCTCGAAAACGATTTAACGTATAAAAAAATTTGAAACAGAAGTTGTAGGGAATTTAATCCTCTACAATATTGATCATGAATAAAAATAGCGAAAAACCCATAGGAAACGAGATATTTGCAGAAAATGTGCAAAAAATCGATTTTTGTGACCTTTGACCTTAGATTTCACTAGTCGCGTACACCCTACCATATGTAGGTTTTGAGACAACTTTTAGGATGTCAGAATACAATTTAATACGAGTTTATTGATGAGTATCTCAAATTCTGATGTGAACTTACTAAGATGACTGGACTAAATAATCAATTCAGCATTTGAAACTTGTTGTGTTCCCCAGCAGTGGAAGACATCAGTGTCAAACCCATATCCAAGAAGCCCTCTACAAAAGTAAATAGCCTCAGTAATCTTCGCCCCATAAATCTGACACCCGTACCCTTCAAAATCGCTTTCCCAGATACAAGACTGTGTTGAAAAACAGCATATTCTACCTTCGAACCAGTCAGGCTTCCGGAAAGGTCATAGTACTGTCTCCGCATCATTTTCTATGACAGATGGTTTCTCAAGGCCCTAGACAACCAAGAAGTGATGTCTCTTACACTATTGGATATTTTTGGGAAAGGTTTTGGCTTTCTACTTCTCCATCTTGATCAAGATGGAGAAGTTTCTTTCCCAAAAATTAATCTCTGCTAAAATTATATCCTTTCAATTTACTATTGGATATGTCGAAGGCTTTTGATACTGTCAACCTTGACTGCCTAATCGCCAAACTCCATTACAATGAGTTTGACGGTCGAATTTCAGACTGACTCAAAGCCTTATCTCTTCAACCGATCACAACTTTTCAGTGTAAATGACCACCTAACAGTACTCACTTTGTACACTCGTATTGTCAATAATGGCGTACCTCGGGGTTCCGTACTCGTTCCCACTATTTTTGCTATTTTTACATCTGACTTGCATCAGTAAATGGAAGACTGTCATCTGCATACGTTTGCCGACGACTCGTCCCCCTACTTAAACTTTCAGCCTTGTTAAAAATTTGATACGTTGATAGAAATAAAGAACGATCTTACAACCATAAAGAGGCAGACCGAGGAAAACTCCCTATTCATAAACCCCGCAAAAAGCCAAAATATTCTTATTGGGTCATCCTTCAACTCAAGCCGCCTTGATGAGTATGTATTGACAACGAATTCATTCCTTCTGTCTCTGAAGCTCAATGTTTTGGTGTTATTTTTGACCAACAGCTCAAATTCTCCAAAAATTAGGTGTCGTCGCAAAGAGAATTTACCTGAGCTTTAAGAAACTATTACATTTCAAACGGGATACGGTCACTACCACTAAAAAATGCTTTGCAACTCCCTTGTCTTCTGTCTGTCTATGCTGGCATAGTTTATGGACCTTGTTTATCACATGAAGGGCGTGCAAGATTGCAAAAAATGCAAAGTCAATGCATACGTTTTATAAAAGTTCGAAGGGAGGACTTTCCTATTCCTGTCCATCGTTCTTCATTTTTCGAGGCATCCTTTTCTCATTTAGTACCTTATTTGCTAAATAATTTGCCCTCAGAGTATCGTAATTTATCTGATCCTTCTCTGAAGAAAAATCTCAAACAGACTATCCTAAATGGGCAGCTAAATTCAATAAATTTTAGCAATATTTTTAATCAGTTTGTTTGTTCAATATGTGTTTTACCTGTTGAGCTTCGTTAATATCATTTTATATTTACTTGGTCCTTTTGTGTGTAAGTTTGTATTTAATCACACAATAAATATTTATAATAATAATTATTATTATAAGGTCCAATGTAGACATACGAGGTCTGTTCAAAAAAATAAGGTGAATGTTCAAATTTCGCGGGCTACATTCGATTAGTGATTTTTTATGTTGGTACACTCATCTCGAATATATGTTTACAATTTCAGCTGTTTAGCATGTTTGGTTTATTGGCGAGAGGCATAAAAGTTAGGAGTGTTTTACGTGTTCGGCGATTTTCTGCTATCGAAAAAAATGGATCAAATAATTTGCATAAAATTTTGTATGAAAATGGAATTGATTGCTCAAAAACACTTAAAATGCTGATAGTGGCATACGATGATTGTACTCTGGAATTGTTGAATGACGTCAGCGGTAATCCAGATTTGCTTAAAAGGGTCATAAATGGTGATGAATTATTAGTATATGGTTATGACATCGAAACAAGTCAAATCGTCCCAATAAAAGAGCCCAGGAGAACCATGACCAAAAAAAAGCACGTCAAGTTCTTTCAAATGTCAAGGTTTTGCTCACGGCTTTCTTCGGTAAACGTGGCGTAGTGCATCAGGAGTTATTGCCACGTGGTCGTACGGTCAATAAGGAGTATTATACGAAGGAAACGTCCGGTATTGTGAAAAAAATTCGTGACTTTTGCATCACGATAATGCACCCGCTCACTCCTCATTGCTTGTTAGTAATTTCTTGGTCAAAAACAACATCGTAATCAATCAATCAATCAAAACTATTCTTTATTGTCCAAGAATTAGTCCTTATTGACAAAGCGATGAGTGCAATAACTTGTGGTACAATCCAGTGTCATATATAAAAATTAAATGTAAATATGTATAGGTAAAATATAAGTATATAATTCAAAATATAAAATAAGATTTATATATTAAAATAATTTTGTAATATAATTTTTAATGAAATAAAGAATAAAGAAAGGGAAACAATGAGTTCAGTGCATTACAAATCAGTAAGGTTGGGTTAGGTTGTTGTGACACATACAAAATGTAAAGCTTGCATAAAATTAATGAAGTACTAACACAGTAGGTCTGTTTTATTGAGATCAGAAATTTTCATTATAGTATTCCTGCAGGTGGTAGTATGCCTTTGGCACAGTAGAGTCTAACCAGTAGGCTCTCTTACCACGTGATCCGCCCGAGTTGCCGTGGACCTGCAACCGCTTTTAGGATGAGATTCTCATCCAACGCTTTCAGTGCTGTAGTATCGAAAGATTCGAAGGTACCACGGGCATCGGATTAGTTATAATAAACGGTCTGATATCAACATATGTGTGGACCACATGTTCCAAGGGTTGGGCTCTTGAAGAGCCCGTGAAATTGCCGTACGGAATAAGTAACTTACCAGCATAAAATCTTCTATGATATCCTTGAATTTCGTTTTTATATGAGCGCACCCCTATGTTAAAACAACGAAGTCAATGAGAACTTTGTGAATTTATGAATGAAAGTAGTGGGAGTTGACTTACTGGTTATATTCTACTGTGCCTTTGGCATGAGGAAGTCTTTCACTGCCTTTCTAAAGTGCTAACGATTTTTCAATACTTTTAAATATTCCGGTAGGTGGTTAAATATTTTCCTACTTTCACATATAACTGAATTTTTTGTAAGAGTTGTTTTTGGTATCGGCATGCTAAGATTGTTGATTCGGGTGGATACGTAAGATCGAGTCAAATTTATGCTTGAAAACTGTTATGAATCATACAGACAGTTTTCAAAATATGGTAATAATTTTATGGGATACAAACAGTGATCCCTCGCCTTTAACCTACACAAGTACCTCATGGCCCTCTTTTGTTGGATAAAAACAGATTGTAATAAAATTTGGCTACAGAAACACCAGAAAGCTATGCCATACCTAATATGAGATTCGATGAGGGAAAAATAGGTGTTCCTAGCAATGACTGGACCAAGTTCGTTTGAAACCACTCTAATTGCGAAGCAGCCTGATGCTATTCTCTTATTAAGTGGCATAATATGGTCTTCGAATTCAAGTTTATCATCAATATGCATGCCCAGAAACCTAATACATGATTTATTTTTCACTTTATGTGTGTTCAGACAAATATTATTCAATTCAAACTTGAAGGTTAGGATGTTAGTTTTATTCATATTGAAGCAGATATAGTTCGACTTACACCAAGATATGACATGTAGATCCTAGGCTATGGTTATTTTTAAGCTTTCCACATTTTGCTATGCCATATACGGGTGGTATCGTCAGCAAACAATGTGAATATCCCTGCGATAGGTAAATCAGTAAAGTCGTTGAAGTACAGTAAGAACAAAACAGGACCTAGCACTGAGCCCTGAGGTACTTCACTGGAAGTTTTAATCCTTTGTTTTCTGCCAGTGAGATAAGATTCGGTCCATTTTAAAGCAACATCATGCCTCAGCCACCAGATTTGGCCCCCCGCGGCTTTTTCCTGTTCTCAAGATTGAAGAGACCCATGAAAGGACCACGTTATGCGACGATTGAGAAGATAAAAACCGAATCGCTGAGAGAGCTCAAGGACATACCAAAAAGTGCATATCAGAACTGCTTCGAGGATTGGAAAAAACGCTGGCAAAAGTGTATTATATCTGAGGGGAACAACTTTGAAAGGGACAAAATGAAAATTGATGAATAAATAAATTTTTTGGGAAAAATGAAAATTCACCTAATTTTTTGAACAGACCTCGAATTGTCTTTGTCTTAATTTTAGTCTCAAGAAAGCGTTCAATATGAACATGAAATTGTCCCTAAATTTTAAGTGACTATGTATCTTTGTTGTTTGTCTTCTTTTCGAGTGCCCATCTCAGAGCAAAATAATTTTATCATCAAATACAATATATTAAAAGAAATTTACCTTTTTTGAGGATTATTGAATAAAATTCATTTTTATCAAAAAATATCACAAACCTTAATAATAATAAACACGCTTTACTGTCTAAATTGTTTATTTTATTGGCACCTAGTTACGGTTTTACAAAATATGCAAAATATGAAAAAACAGAATAGGTGTTTCAGGGAAAATAAACACCACCATTCATAGTTTGAAGCTTATATGAAGTTCTTGAGAAATTTTGAATGTTACTGGGAAATTTTTGTTAATAATGGTCAACAGCAAAGTGTATACCTACTTGTTACTCTTATTTCTTCCATATCTTCGAAACTACATTAGATTGGTAGATATCATAGCATAACGTTTGTTTTTTATGTTGTTTTTTTCTATTCTTATACTGTTGTAGCTGACTACAGCTAAAGCTATTTTTGTACCTTTCTAGCACAATAACCCCGCTTGAGTATGCAACTTGGCGAACATGGCGAGAGTTAAATTGAAATTGATATGAAAATTTGAAAATCTCTTTGAATTCTGAATGTTCTACAATATGATAAAATATTAAAGGAAATATTAGAGGGTTGCGATATGAACACATTTCAAGTACTTGGTGCTTCATTTATTCAAATAAGAATGAAGTATCAAAAACGTATTTGAGAATCAGCTGTGATACATAAAGAGAGGAAGTATTTGTTTGAAGGTGAATGACAATGTTTCGTGGTGAATTTCAGCAGTTCGGACTTCCATTGTCTAAAAATTTGTAAAATGATTTGAA
>WOGR01005019.1:0-14181 GCA_015342045.1 Leptinotarsa lineolata | reverse complement strand
GTTTTTTCACGAAGAGCAGACAGTTATAAATATAGAAAGAAGGTACTGTTAATATCTTCCTTTGCTTGAGAACAGGTCTACATGAATCAGTATGACGTAAAATATAAAGAATACAAATTATTCGTTTTTGCGCAACAAAGACCCTGTTAATATTTGTTGCGTCTCCCCATAAGATCACATTATAAGATAGAACAGAATTCACAAGAGCATAGTAAACATCTAACAGTTGTTCTTCACTCAGTATTTTTTTTAAGCTGCATTGAGGCATAGAAACTGCTATTAAGAATTTTACTCATGTAGTCGACTTGAAATTGCCAATTCAATGAGTGGTCGATGTGAACTCTCAGAAACTTTATGGATTCTGAAGGGTATATATTCGTGTTATTTATAATAACGTGTATGGGATGTTCCACAGATTTTTTTAGAGGAAACTGTACCAATACTTTTTTTTCTACATTGACCATAAGTCTATTCCTTCGACACCACTTTGAGAAATTTTGACTGTATTACATTCAACTTTTCTCGAAGTTCCAAAGAACTATCGGCTTTTGCGGGAATAGAAGTATCATCGGCAAAATCAACTATCGAAGTAGTACCGATATGTTGTGGTAAATCCTTTATGTATAATAAAAACATTAATGGTTCCAAGACTGAGCCTTGTGGAACTCCAACTTCCAAGTTATAAGTATTCGAGTTTACATCATTCCATTTCACGTACATTTTTCGAAATTTCATAATCCAAGATAGAAATTCACCTCGAATTCCAATTGCACTTAGTTTTTTGGCCAATATATTGAAGTTTATAGAATCAAAAGCCTTTGATAAATCGAAGAAGAGTGTGGCCACAAACTTTCCTTTATCAATTCCTCTATTGATACCTTCCAACAAGGGATCATTTTTTTCAAGATAGGAACAATTTTTCCTATTTTCAAAATATCCTGAAAAATATCGTCTTCCACAGATTTGTTGATGATATATGCGAGTGATTGACATATGTACTCAGAAATGACATTGGATTATTTTTGTCGAGAAATAGCCCATACCAGTGGAAATTTTATTTTTGAGTCCAAAAATAAAATTGTAGCCTTTCGATGAATTAACAGGGTTGAAATAAAAATTATTCAAATTACTGACAACACCAATAGTCCCCGGAAGGTTGACATCTTCAAAATATTGTTTAGAACCATTTGGCACTTTAGATGAATAATGTTTGGCAAATTCGTTAGCTATAATGGATTCATCTCCTATTAATTTATGACCAATGTACATTTCTTGAGAATATTGTTCATTTCCTTTTCCAGTTAGTTCACTCACAGTTTTCAGTATTCGTTTTTTGTGACCTTGTATACTCTCTGGGCTGAAAATTTTGTTATGATAGTATTTCCCCTAACACATACATATTATTTTTCATGTTTTTTTTTTCACCCCGGTAGAATTGTATCATGTCATTATCCGCATTTTTTGTTAATCGGTAAATTTCTCTCAGTTGTCTATCTTCCTACCTTTCTCCTCGATATATTTAGGAATCCACTGGTTTTTGGTTATATTAAAGTCATATTTGATTGTCTTGAGGGGACATGTCAAGTCTGAAGCATACAGTAATACATTGAAAAAATATCTGAATGTAGCATTAATGTCTAATCTTTCATCATATACGGATTTATAAGTTTCATGAAATTGTCTCAAATTTGAAACATTTTCCTCACACGTTTTGCGTCTCCTTAAGAACTTTTTGATAGAATTATTATTAGGTATACCGTAACTTTTCAACTCGAATAACATAGCATAATGATCACAACTTTCTCAATAAATAGTAATTCATCAATATTTGTGGCAAAATAATCGATTCGTGAAACCGAAGTATCGCTGTTTTTATTTGTAACCACCCTAGTTGGCTTGTCATTTTTAAAGTGTAGTTGATAACTACTAAGCAAATAAATGAAAAGATTTTTATCTTTTTTTGTTTTTGAACATGCATGTAAAATTAGGTTATCTATGTTGATATATCCGCGAATGATAAAGTGTTTGAAGCGTCTAGTGAAATAAGTCAAAATTTGAGACAATCTATATAGTGCGATCTACATGTATGGAATAAATTAATTTTTATCGTTAGTATGTACTATGTGAAAAAACCTAAAACAAGTCGATTTTTATGCTTGAATTGACAACTCATAGTCTGAAAATATTTTCCCCCTCCAGCACCCCATCTGAATTATAAGCACCCCCTCGAAAATTTTAAATAGCAAAGGGGGTCGTATGGCATCTTTTTGGAATGGGATTTCAGTCCTCTCTTCAGCAATATGGAGTTTCTTAAGTTTGGTGCAATCATAACTGAGAAAATTAATTTTTACAATTAAACTAAATGTTCAAAATGACCACCATTATTCACTTCTTGACAATAACCTGATCTATTAAACAGACCGTCCCTGTAACACGCTTCTTACTAACCTTGAATCCTGGAAAAAATATTGGAAGATACTAAAATATTAGACAAAAAGCCAAATAATCAATTGATATGAATCTAGTAGGCTGCTGTTATTTAGGTATTCAAAGTTACTTAAAGACGTCAGTATAATATTTGTGGGCGTATTAAATTTAATTATAGCTCATTTGTCCGAGACTCAAAGAATAGACATTTTAATTGTGATTGGTTGTGATAAAAAAACAAGAACTCAGAAGGAGTTTTGTGAAATTTTCAATAATAAATACCCTGGTCAACACATGTCGCAGTCTACAGTTAGCAAAATAGAAAAAAAGTTTCGTGAAACTGGACATGTGAAAAATATTGGAAAACCAGGTAGAAATGTTCAATTTACTGATGAAAAAAAAGTTGGATTTACTTCTAGAGATTGAGGAAAATCCGCATAAGACTCGAGAACTTGCCGCCGACAATGATGTAAGTAAATCATCATTTTTTAAAGTTTTGCATAAAGAAAAATACCACCCTTATAAATTTCAGTTGGTTCAGGAATTAAATGAATTCTGTGAATTGATGATGGACAAAATGAACGCAGATTTGTAGTTCATAAACAAAAAGTGTTTTCTGATGAGGCGACGTTTCATTTAAACGGAACAGTCAACAGACAGAACTGTAGATATTGGAGCGGAGAAAATCCTCACTGGATGTGTGCGACTCACACTCAATATCCTAAAAAACTTAACGTTAGGGCTGGTATCATTAACAATGAAATTATTGGACATCATTTTTTTGAGGGCACTGTTAATGATGAGTTTAATCTAGATTTTTTTGATTAACATTTTAGTGCCTACATTACGAATATATTTTCCTGATGTTAATCATCCAAATGAGATAGATCGAACTATTTACCACCAACAAGATAGAGTTTCACCGCATTTTGCACGTACAGTTATTCAAACGAGGTTTATTCCAATAGGTGGATTGGAAGACGTGGAACGATCGAATGGCCAGCTAGATTCCCCGATTTGACTCCTCTTGATTACTTCTCATGAGGTTATTTGAAATCTAAAGTATATTTTGATAGACCAAACAATATTGCTGATTTGAAAGTTAGGATAGCGAAAGGAATCATCAAAATTACCCTCGAGGTCATACAAAATGTTGTATGAGAATTCCAAAATCGCCTCGGTTATTGTCAAGAAGTAAATGGTGGTCATTTTGAACATTTAATTTAATTGTAAAGTACATTGAAAAATACATTCTAAATTGAAGGGGTTAAATTTTTTAGGAGTGATTAATTTTTGGGAAAGGAAGTTTTTGGCTTTCTATTACCCCATATTGATACAAAAACATGTGGGAATCTTCCAAAGAAAGGAAGAAAGCAATCATTTTTAAAAGAAATAACTCGTAAACATAGATGTGTTGATCATTCAAAGAAGTAACTTTCAGACACAAAATGGAAAAAAAGTAGCTGTTTCAGAAGGACTATACTCAATAATTCACTTTAGAACTACTTGATAATTGTTTTGGAATTGTTGTCAGTTTTTTGTTTCAGAGAATTCCATGATTCTGATTGATGAATAATTGCAGTGTCGTAAGCGAAAGTGATTATATCACCTTTCAAATTCAGTGAGAAAATATCGTTCAGGTAGATCTTATAAAGTAGCGGAGCCAAAACGGTTTCCTGAGGAACGTTATACTCAACAGTAGACATACAGACCGGTTTTGAGGTATTAACTCTCATCATTGCAGAAAAGACTAGACCGAAACAGTGGAGTGCTTGATGGGACTCGAATAATTTCAATGCGGCTCGACTGCATGTATGAAAACTTCGTCCAAGAGAAATGATGTCAACTAGTAACAGCTCTATCTCGTGAACAAAGCCGCATGCGGGAAGGAACATCCAATGAAACAGTCAAATCTGGATATGACGAAAACTCTAGGAGAAGGTGGGATTCGAAACTAAAATTCATTTTGACCAAACTTATTTCATCAGCTGGAAAACGTATAGAATACCATATCTAGTGAAAAGTGCGAACCAACCTTTGTAAATGAATCCGTAAATTATATATAATTCTGTAGATGAAGTGATCTCAAGAGAGTATGATTTTCCAAAAAGTCTAGTATCCTGACACAACCAACCAGTCCGAATTTTGTGTTTGAAAAAATATTCAAAATCTCACCTTAGATAGTCCTGTGAATGGAAATTTCTCAAAGGAAAGCTGCTTTTCTTCTCCTCCTATATATACTCTGGTCGCAGCTATAGTTGGGATTGACATTCCGTCTCCAATGAATAATATAACATTCTTAGCTGTATCTGTGAATATCAACAAGATTTTTTATGTCTTCTGATTCACATACACATAATCAGAATCGAAAACAGTGTAGTAATCGTACATTCTGATTTAAAATATGGCCTTGACAAAAATACTTGGCTCGATTACAAATTTGAAATACTCTTTTCCTGAATTTTTTCTGTGAAACTTAGTTTTCAAAATCATGAACTCGCAAAATGTATACTCACTTTCATTGTTTTTTCTGAACAGTTTGTCTCTCACAAACATTGCTGCATTCTTGTTCCAGAATTCTTTCAGAGTTTCTTCTTGAATTTCTTCCTGAGTCTTATTCCTAACCATTTTGTTGTGATAGGCCAATATATCTGCATCTACAATGAAATGTCGTTTGAGAGACATGAGTTTTCATTTACAATTCCAGAGAATATCTACTTTCGAACGTTAATTTTCCACGTTAATTTTCCACAGTTAGAGTGAGTTTGAAGCTGAGTGGAAAAATATCAAAATATGTTTTACAGAAAAAAAAAAGAAACTACACTCCACAAAAGAAAATTATGCACCATTCGCGTATATTAATTGTGAATTTCCTTTCATAATGAGAAATGCAGTTTTGAATTTATATTTTTGATACCGGTTACCTGGGGCTTTTTCCATTATTATCAATTTGGAATCGATGTATTAGTATGAACGGAATTTACAAAAAATTTTAAAGCTGATAGCAAATATCGCGAATAAATGCTTTCGCCATAGAATTACTTGTTCGGTCGTGTGGAAAGTTCATTCAAAAATTACTGAACTCTGACGAAAAAAAAACGCATGAGCATCGTTCAGAAATTGTTGAATGACGTCAACGGGGATCTAGACTTACCGTAAGGGTCATAATTGGTAACGAATAATAGAAATATGGTTATGACATCGAAAACAAAGTCCAATGGACCCAATAGAAGAGTCCAGGATAGCCAAGACCAAAATAAGCACGCCAAATTCATATGTCAAGGTGTTGATAATTGTTTTCTTCGATTTCCGTAGCATAATGTATCAGGAGCTTTTGTCAATAAGTTGAGCAATAAAAAGTATTGCGCAACTTGCGAAAAACAATACGACAAAAACGTCCGGTACTCATGACTTTTGCATCATGATAATGCACCTGATCACTCGTCGTAGCTTCTTGTTTTTTGGGCAAAAAAACATCATAATTATGCATCAGCCACCGTGTTCAACAGATTTGGTCCCCTGCGACTTTTTTCTGTTGCCAAGATTAAAGAAACTTATAAAAGGGCGGCGTTTTGCGACGATTCGGGAGATGAAAACCGAATCGCTGAGAGAGCTTAAGAACGAAAAATTTCACATCGTAACTGCTTCGTGGAATAGAAAAAACGCTGGCACAAATATATTTTATCTGAGGAAGACTACTTTGGAGAGGATCGAATGGAAACTAATGAATAAATGAATATTTTTTGAGAAACGTTATAATTTACCTCAAACTATTTTTTAAACTGCAACAGAATTCATGAATTGCACAGAAGAAGAATTCGAATCGTGGATACAGTCGTGAATACGAGTTTTTAGCCGACAATGAATATTGTCGGGAATTACAAATAGTTTTCCTTCCTGAAATTCCTTGACGACTCAAGTATATCAGTTACAGACTTGATGATTCCAAAAAATATAACAAAAGTGCATTTGAAAGTTATCTCAAAGATCCCAAATACATCTTCAAGATATCATTATTTGTAACAGTAACAGAATATATGTTTGGTCATTATGATATATTTCTGGAAATAGGGTATATTCTTGAGAGTTTTGAAATATACATTTTTGAAATATTTTGGAAGCATCATCGATATCTTTTCATTTTCCTGTTCCATTTTTGTTAGGTTGAAAAGATCCCAGTTGTAATCAGTTTTTGAATTTTTGAAAGCCGTTTTTGGCAGATTACTCCTTTAATTTGCACAACTGACGACATGAATCAGGCTGAAACTCATTTTCTACCTCAGGACAATGAAAATCATATACTCTTAAGAAGAATCAATTTATCATGGTCTTCGTGGAAGATGTACATTCAAAGGAAACATATGGTTGCCTTTTGAAAAGATGACAGGTCGAAGTTTACCATTGCATGAGAATTGAAAATCTGATAGGTTGGTTGAAATTTCCAACTTCTTTTATGAAACGACAAGTGAAAGGCAATATGCCACTAGACTTCCGAATGCGTTCAACAATCAAAAAAAGAGTGTAGTGAGGTATCACGACTATGAAGCAAAAATTATTATTTCAAATAATCCTTTGCTCACTCTTCTCTGAACCACTTTTTTGAAATAAGCTCTAATTTAAGTGAACGTCCATTCTGGCAGTTTCAAATTGACTTGATTGGAGTACAGAAACTAAATTTCACCATTTTCGGATGACCTCAACTTGGTTGTAGAAACGCGCATCGAAAATAGTTTTACAGTCCTGGTGTACAGAAGAAGTGTTCCTGTTAAATTTTTCATTTACCACTCCGAATTAAATTTAACTAACAACTATTATACAAAAAGCACATCCACAGCGATAGTCAAACTTTGAAAAATCATCATACCTTCATCATCAGACAGTAAAACTGGATGAGACAGCATCACTCCCACGCACCCACCAAAAATCAATAGGTAGATGATCAACATTATAAAAATCAAACAGCTACGAATGTATTTTATTCCGAATCTACATCGAAACCGGTGCTGCCTGAAGTTAAATCATTTATATCGACGCAAATATATTACTCCCACCTATTTTTGCAGTCAATGTGATTTTTTCAAGACCTGCAGAACTATTTTTTACATTTCAATGTGTCAAGTGCATATCAATACACCAACTGAAACGACTACGGTTGAACAACTCTTGTTTCACCTTCACTCTCACGTTTTTCGGGTTTTGTTCAACTGCGAAGTGGGGCCATAAAATCAGTCACTGAGTGGACCCCGACTTAAAAGTTATCAATAATACCTGGAGGATTTTGGACAAGAGGTGAAAGATTATCCAACAATTATACGAGGTGGGGACAAATTCTCTGCTCATTGTTCTATTCCTGGCCTACTTAACTTCAGGATGTGGAGGTTTTATTATTATAGGTACTTGGCTAAAAAAAGTGATGAAACTATAGATTTGAATATAATAATAGCTGAGAAAATCAAGTTTGAAGGTTTTTTTTTTCAATGAAGTATTAACGTAGGTGAACAAAAATGTTTCCAGTTATATTTCTATTGAGATTATTGATACATTGTTTCAATTCAAATTCAAATTCATCAGCGAATGTACAATATCAAATGAATGCGTTCTATCATTAGAATTTTTATGTACCTATTGAGAATTATTGAGAGAAATTACGAGAGTTGCAAACACTTGGAGTCGTTCATTAACGTAAATTGTTTCCAATAGACTGGCAACATCCGATTCTTCACCTATGTAAAAACATACATACAGTATGTGAAAGTAAAATGAAATAAATTCATTATTTTGGTTACGGTACATATTTTCAAAAAATCCCGAAATATGTGAATTTGAATCATAATTTGACATACTTCAACGGAAAGATGCTACTCCCACCTTCAACCCCCGTCGAACGGCAGGTATAAACCCCAATATTTTTTATGAGAAGTATAGGTTTGTGATATATCGTTTGAAAGGTCTTTTCATTCTTTATTCAAAAATGTTATCGCTTTCGAATTTATTGCAACAATTGAGATAAAATGAATTAAAATCATGTGGTTACCGAAATTCGATAAAATACACTCAAAACTGATTGCAATATACTCAGAACTGACTGCAATATACTCAAAACTCATTTCATGTTGAGATATTGATGATGAGAAAGTGAGCAAAAACCATAGCAATGTACTTTGTAGATGGTAGCCTTTGAACAACTGAGAGTAATTTCCTTGGCAACGTTAGTTTAAAACGCCTTGTCAACTTGTTTTGTATGTTGGAATATTAGTTGTCGGTATTTCAATTTGAGTTTAAAGTTCGTTAACTTCAAGTCTGACAGATGGTTATATTACCGGAAATGCATGGAATAACAGTTTTACAAATGATTGGTTTCGGAGAAAAAACCCGAACACAACACAAAGTAGCTCGCCTATTTGATGAGAAATTTCCTAATTTACTGCCAATATCTCAAGGAACAATAAGACAAATAGAGGAGCAGTTTTACGAGTTTGATCATGTGGGGCAGATGAAAAATCAGCTACCGATTCAATGAGTGATGAACTTAAATTAGATGTGATGCTCGAGTTTGAGAAAACTTACAGACTTCTAGCAGACAGGCATCCACTAAATTCAATGTTAGCCATACATCGATAGTAAACATATTGAAAAAAAAATAAAATGCATCCTTTTAAAATGATACCTACTCAGGAGCTCATGAAATACAATTGTCACAGAAGAACTTATTTTTGTGAGCAAATGATAGACATGTTGGATAAAAATATCTTCCAATTAGAAGACGTTATGTTTTCTGATGAGTGTACTTTGTCCCTCAACAGTCATTCTAATCGGCAAAATTGCCACTACTGGTCAACGGAAAATCCTTACTGGATGAGAGAATTATGCAATACCCTCAAAAGGTTATTGTTTAGGCAGGAACTGTAGAAAACCATATCATTATTCCCTTTTTCATTGAGGGCAACTTGAATACCGATAATTATTTGGCACTACTTCAAAATGATGTCATTTCAAGTTTAGCAAATTCATATCCTGACCAAGGAAACCCCTCAAGTTCCAGTAAATACGATATGATTTCAGCAGGATGGAGCACCACCTTATTATCAAGCTTATGTCCGGCAATACATCGATACAACATTTCCCAATCGGTGGATAGGGAAGCGAGGATCGAATGAATAGCCAGCACGATCACCTGATCTTTCATAATTAGATTTGGCAATGAAAGAACTGTTTGCGAAATTTCGTTACGCGTCGACCTACAGTAATCAAGGACGTGTGTTTGGGGACCCTGGTGGAGATTGACCCATCACAAACGGTGCGTGGGATGGCAGAAGAACTGGGTGTCAGATTCCATGCGGTTTTTGATATTTTGAAACGTTTCGAAAAGGTTAAAAAGCTCGAAAAGTGAGTGCCCCTCGATTTGAATGATCGGGAGAAGTGGTCACGTTTGAGGTCTGTTCTTCTTTGGTTTTGCGCAACTGAAACGATTCTTCTTTGGATCGGATCGTGTGTGATGAGAAGTGGTTCCTCTTCAACAACATGAGACGACGAGCCATTAAGGCACTCTCCAAAGGCGGAAACCCACAACAAAAAACATGGTTACTGTATGGTAGTCAGCGGCTGATATGATCCACTATAATTTTCTGCAACCAGATCAAACCATCACAGCAGAGTCCTATTGTGAGGAAATCGATGAAATGTTAAAACAATTGCACCAGCAGCAGCTGCCACAGACCAACAGAAGAGGTTCAATTTTAGTTTTGGACAACACCCGTCCATGTGATGTCAGTGCTTGCAAAATGTTTTTTTATGTAAATCGTTTGGTTTTCTCTGATTTTTTCGGCCGTTACTTGATGAAGATCCATAGCAATTTCATGAACTTTACCTTACGAGTTGATCTTCATTAACTTTATCTTTGAAAATATATCACATGTTTCGCTATCACAGTAGGATTTTCGGAGTGGATAACATACTGAAAGTTAGTTCTTCACTCTTATTTTTATATACCTCACGTAATCACTAGTCTACTCAGGTACTTCTTCTATCATTGTCACCGAAAGTATCTACTTAACTTTTATATAACTATGGTTCATCCTCAAATTATGATTACCTAGAGCAGCGTTTTCCAAACTTTTTTGCTTCGGGACCGACTTTCATGGTGGAATTTTTTTTATGGCCGGCATAGTAATTATAATTATTATTACTAATGATATTCTAATTATCATTATCGTGAAAATTCACTATAGGGAAATACACCTCTGAATGGAAATGGCAAAGATGATATAATTGAAGATAAAATACAGTACGAAAAAAGACTTTCACTTCGGAATCTTGAAACTAAACAAATACAAAAAGAGAGAAAATGAGACCTAATTAATTTGACTTGTAGAGCTGGTGCCTATGATTTACAAGAGATTCTATATCTGGGTTGAAAGCTTCAAACGCAAGTCACTTCCCACACAAAGCTTATTTCTATATTCATTTTTAAAAAATACCAAAGTGGAGATTGTCCTCTCACACAAATATGTGATTGAAAACCCCATCAGCTTTTTTAAGGCAATGTTCAAAAGAACTGGATACTCTCTTCTTAGCCTTTTTACAAAATGGGATTATGAGCTTGAGTCCTTGAATGTTGACTTCAGAGCAAAATCACGAGAAAGTTCTGTGAGGAAGTCTTTTTCAGATGTTGATAGTTGTACTTTGCTGAGGAAATCAATCATTATCAAACGGATTTTTCATCCAGAGCAGCTCATTTTGTATTTTTGGAGAATAATTTCTAAAACAAGAACCATTTTTGAGTAAATAAGTGGAAATGTATTGAATTTGGCTTATGTAAATATAAATTGGTGAAAATCTTATTATTCATAACAAAGCTGCAGTAATTAACTGAGACTGGTAGCCAATACTCGAAGGTGTTCCTTTAATGCAGATGTAATTTCGTCGCTAATCTTGAGTCCATATGTTTCTGAAAAGTCATTGAGAAGTAGCAGAATATTAAAAGAACTTTGTTCTACTTTGTATTCTCGTTTAGAACTTCCATTTTATTGATTCTCCGCTCTTCGCACTGTATTTGAACATATATAGCTATCTTTTTCAGAAAAGGATTATCAATTCTGTAGTGTAGTTAGAAGTTAAAATGAATCATATGTCATGAGATATGTCCAATTTTCTTTACACTTCAATGAAAAAAAAATTCAAAAGTATTAAGTGTTTTTCTTTCATCTGTTTCCGCAACCCACCCAAATTGCTCCCGCAACCCACTAGTGGGTTGTGATCCATAGTTTGAAAACCACTGACCTAGAGCATATTATATCAATTCTACACCAATAATACAATGTCTACGAAGACTAAAGTACATCTGTTTTTAAGAAAACAAGGTCAATAATAGTGGTGGTCTATTTGAATTCAATTTGTCTTTCAGTACCTAAACTGTTTGAGTTTTCAAGTTCAGTGATTTCCATTGCTTCCAAACGTTTTAACGTTGAACCTTCATTTTCTATGTGTGAAATGTCGAAATATCCGTTGAATATATGATTTTTTTCCAAAAGATATTTCATGTATGTTGGACTTGTTTTCTCATTTACATAGCTCAAATGATGTTCCTGGATGCGATTCCTGAATGTTCTGCCAGTTCGACTGATATATACCTCAGGACAATTTCCACAAATTGATTTATATACTCCTGATATCTCGAATTTGGATGTTTTGTCTGTATTATTTTCTACTAACTTTCCCAACATATTACCTGTTCTTCATGCAATTTTAATAAATTTTTTATTCAGAAATGAAGCCACTGCCTCTGTTGGTCCTCCAAAATATACTGAAGCTTTCCAATTTTGATTTTGATCGTCGAAATCATCAGTAGAAAAAACCCCTCGAATTGCTTTTGCGTAGACTTTTTGAAGAGTATTTGTCTATTGAATCTATTAATTGATGTATCTTCTTTTTTGAAATTATCCATTGGAAGAGAAGCATTGAATAATCTATGAATCATGCTATTATGAGATGCTATTTTGTGTTGGTACGGATGGGTAGAATCGTAATGAATAGTAATATCTGTACGGGAAGGATTGTGATAATCAATTTCTTGGACTTGACAATCTGTAGACAACAATTCATCATATATGCTCATGATCATCATTCGAGAATGTACCTTAGATATATGAAAGTTCAGTAGATACTCGAAGTAATTATGATAGAAAAAGTATTTGAGTAGGTAGCTCTCACTTGTCATTACGTGGGGTAGGTATATAAAAATTAGAGTAAAGAATTAACTTTCAGTGTGTTATTCACAACGAATATATATGTTAATATATGTTACCTCGAAAAAAAATATGATTAGCTGTTTTTCTGAGTTTTGCTTCGTGTTCTGTGTTTTCGAACTTCACAAGAATTGTTTTCACAACGTTTCTGCAAAGCCTCATTTGCCATCTTTTTGTGATTTCTAGAGTTTAGAACCAGTCTAGTTCTAAGTGCATATTATATCAATTTTTCAATTTGTTTCTGATTTCGAATGAATTTTGATTCGGTAAAATGATAAATATTTTGATGTTGTTTCTTTAACAAAGTTGCAATTGATTCAAACAAAACCAGTTTGCGAAATTCCATACTCATTGTGCACATAATATAATTTGTGTCACATTTCGATCGAATTTTGCTTTTGTAATATGATTAACATTTTGATGATGTTTCTTCAACAAGTTTGCAGTGGCTTCCTACAAAACCAGTTTGCGACTAAAAATTTTTCAAAGTTCATGACTAAAATTTTGTTCGCTTGGACGTTGACTGAGAAATACAATCAAAAAAATCAAATAGTCATCGGATCAGTTCACAGATTTCCGAAAAATCGTTTCAACAATCTGAACCTGAACATTTCCAAAATGTCACTTATACCCTTTGTAGAATATCTGAATGAAATCTTTATCTTCTATGGAGAAGATTTTTCATTTGATATGCATGCAATGATGATAAATATAGATTGAAAGTGATACTCCTATTGATAAAATCAGATAAAGATCCCATTATAAGATAATCAGCCGGAATTGCTTCTAGAAAAGTTCAAAAAGTTAAATGAAAGTAGTTACAGATAATTGATAGATTGGTAAAAACGCAGAACATGGCTACAAAATTTAGAAATATTCCAATTGCTTGTTTTTCGAATAAGCAGTTGGAATTGCACTATCTACATTACTATCCGTGTTAGGAATCACACGTTGAAAAATAAGACGTCGTTAGTCCTTAGCTCGCACAAGTTTCTCAACTTCTGAGAGTTGTCGATCGTATGAGGGCGACAGTTGATTACCGGAAAACAGATTTCGAACAGAAACAGATCACATCATTTTATTTTGAAATCAGCATTTGTAACGAATATTTCGTTACATTCATATATCTCAAATGTTATCTTCAGTTTGTGCTTAAGTGCCTGAACGAGTCAACATCGTTTACTTTTCGCTCCGCATTTATCTTGTTGATTACCACGTTTTATACATAGTTAATTAGTGTTACAAAAACCGATGTATGTATTGAACATTTTTATGTATTTTCAAATCAAGTTTTTGCCAAATTGGAACTGATAACAGTCAGAGAACCGATAAATCTCCGGTTTTTCTTTTTTGCCTACCCCTCATTACCAGAGGCGTAGGCAGTATCCCCGATATGGATATATTGCTACACACCGAATTAAAATCTACAAGTGAATTTATTTAAGACAACTGATCACATTGCCTTTGAGTACAAGGGCACTAATGAAAAAATAGTTTTAATCCAACCCAC